>PIJE02004067.1:0-5000 GCA_002895965.2 Coryphaenoides rupestris
TTATGTTTCACACAGAAGGGGACACTTTTAGCCAGAGGAAGCAAAAATAATGAAGAAATAAATAAAATAGAATAGAATAGAATAGATATAATAGAATAAATGCATTATTTCCTGCTGGTGACAAATTATGGTGATAAATTATTCCAGTCACAGTTATAGATGCACACACACACACACACACGCATGCACACACAACACACACACACACACACACACACACACACACACTTCCTCCGCCGGGAATTAGTCACGGCCACTTAGAAGTAAGACAATTTCACGTTTCAGTTTCAACATTTAATTTTCTCGCCGTTTTCCTGTGGCTGGTGAATGCACAGGTGCAGACTGAGTGGTGTTCGCCGTTTTTTTCCACAGAAAGTTTGTTCGTGTTTTTATTGTATAAAAGGTAACAATAAAAACACCGAGGAGTGGTGAGAGACTTAATCGTCCATTAATTAATACATGCTGGGGACGTCTGCTAGCCTTACAGGCGACGGGAAACGCGACAGTAGCTTTCATAATCGGAAAGCGTTTCCCAGGTGACCGATAGGAACCAATAGGAGCGCTTTGGGAATCGGTGCGTGTCGATCGATTGTGTGGGAGATCGACCAACAACGTTGCGACACAACAGTGAAAACTCTTCAGTGAAGAACCGTCAAGGTACAAAAAAAAAAGTCAATTCCAGTTCCCGCATTGTCTTTAAGAACCTAATCGGAGGAAACACTTTTTAAATAAACCTGGAGGAAATTGGAGGTAAGTGAAGTTCTGCATGAACAACTTTTTCAATTTCGGGATGAGCTTTGGGTGACCACTCTGGAGAAAAAAAAAAATACAAATTTAACTTTAGGTGCGCCGCAGTGAGAGAGAGGGGGAGAGAGAGAGGGACAGAGAGAGACAGAGAGAGAGACAGAGAGAGGGCGAGAGAGCATAGTGGGGTCTTGGTTATCCATCTGTCACAGACATCCTTTCTTTCCCGCCGTAAGCCCCTTGAAGTCAGCGCTGACACTGCGTCATTCACACCCCGGTCTCCACGCCGCCGCCGCCACCACAGCACCACCACAGCTGCCAATCCAGCCAAACGTCCTCCTGCCCCCACAGAGACCCCCGGAGGAAGAGAAGAGACCGGAGGAAAGGGAGGGAGGGGGTGCGAAAGCGACCGTAAAAATAACCTCAAATAGTGGCTGGGATGAGAGGACGAGTGAGAGAGGTGGGGAGGGGGGGAGGGGGGCGAGAACAAGCAGAACGGGGAGAGAGAGAGAGAGAGAGAGAAGATTGACTGCTTCCGGCGGCGAGACAAAATAAGTAACTAATCGCAGGGAGGACAGGAGGAGGCGTCTCGGGCCCCTCGCTGCCAAACACGACGAAGGGAGGGGGGGGTGAGGAGAATCCAACGCTAAGAAGCAGGGCTTAGTGCTATTTACAATGGATTAGACGCTCATGTTGAACACGTTTGCTATTCCATCCATATAGCCAACGCTCAGTAAGGTGCGCGCTTATCAAGCATGTGTCCCTAAAGACACAAACTCTGACACTTTGATCTCGCTGTGGATCTCCACCCAGAAAGGCTCCTTTGAATAAGAATCAAAATTGTGGGAAGTTATGGCAATAGATCCAAAGCACCACGCTGTGCCTGTGACCCTGCGTCTTGCACAGAGCGGTGGTGTTCTTTTAAAGAAGCCTCTTCCTCCTGTCAGCGGCGTTACCATCTTCAATATTTTATCCCCCCGGCCCCCGCTACACCGGCCGCTGTCGGTCGGCCACGTCACACCAAAGTGCCTTATGCTGTATTCTTTTTTTCATCCCTCTCAATAATGTCATCAAATATGCAGACAATAGGGCCGGCCGGAAAGGGGAGGCAGGGAGAGGCATGGTCTTCGCTATGCCTTCGACTCAGAACCTGCCTGCGCCTCCTCTACTGCACATTCCTTGATACTTTCCTGATACAAAATTCAGACGTCCCTGTTTGCAAAAACTACAAAATCCGGTTGATGGCATAACCCAACAAAAACTGTCACCAAAAATGCCTTTTTCTGGACCGCATGGCCATGAACACACCGCCCATCAATGTGTGTGAGCATGGAACATTTATGGCAACCCCGTTTCCGGCTGCGGCGAGGATTATATAAGCGTTGTAAGAGTTGCAAGCACGCAGAAAAAGACTGAACTACTCAGCGGCAATGAACAGACCCGGCCGTGATTAGTGACGTGCCCAACTTAACTCACTCTTCCCAATCCCCGATACCATTAATAACGTCCAATTCATTAAAGTCTTCCGCCGCATAGAGACACAGATTACATTTCGTACATTTGTTAAGAGAAGAACGGGATGAGGCCGGCTCAGCAGATTAGCCGCTGGGCGGGGAGATAAAAGAGGGAGTCAATAAAAAAGGTGTTAAAAATACTTGAGGGGGGAGGAGGAGGGTGATGGTGGTGGTGGTGGCGGTGGGGATGGGCGGACGGGGGGTGGAGCAGGTGGAATTAATACAGAGCAAGCAAAGTTTAACCAGATTAGAGACTCCCTCTTCTTCAATCCACTCCGCCAAGTTCTCATCCCCCGCCTTTGAAGTTGCTTTAGTTTTTTTCCCTTCCCGTCTCGGCTTTAATTCATCTTCTCCCTGGTGCGCGCCGAGAGATGAATTTGCGCGTATCAAGGTGCTGCCAGTGCGCGAGCGTTCCACCTACGCACTTGCTGACGGTGAACGAAATAATTCCTCATGCTTTGCACCGTGGCCGACGCCGACGCAAACATTAATATTTTAACACCCCCTGGTCGTCTGCACAGCGTCAATCCCAGTCGGACTACAACGTGCTGCTTGGCTACAGCAATCCCGTTGGGACTTATGAAAAAAAAAAAACACCACGTCAATGGTCTGGCACTAATTAAAAGCAGGCGGGACGACCTGTTCGACACGGCATGTTGCCTTTCACTGCGTTCATGTGTGCGTTCATGAATTGTTAAACAATAGTTACATAGCCGTGCTTTTTCCTGTGTGTCGGGTGTGTAATCACTCTGGCAAACGTTGTATCTACCACCCCCCCCACACCCTTTATTTAATCTGCCGTAAAACACATTGTTGTGTAATACCGTCCGCCGACGTCGGTCAATGCACATTTATTTGTTATGACGTGTGTGCGTTTTTACCGCGGTGATAAAAAAAAAACTGATGTCGCAGCGGCGCGGGCTAATCCTTTGTTTATGATATCCCTTCATCGATTCCTGGAGTGCCTCGCCGCGTCGCCATTTGTTTAGCTGTCTAAACACAGTTGTCGGAGGCACCTGGAGACATCGCTCTCGTCCTTAAGGGAGGCCGATCCATCAAGTGAGCGCCGGCAGCGGCCCGGGGTCTCCATCCAGCACTGGCTGTGCCCCTGCGACACGGCGATATAATCACGTCTCCCCCGCCACCTCCCCCCTCCACCCCCCCCTCTCCTCCCAGCCCTGATTCATATGCACAACAGACACACACACACACACACACACACACACACACACGCACACACACACACACACCACACACACACACACACACACACACACACACGCGCACACACACACACACACACACACACACACACACACACACACACACACACACACACACACACACACACACACACACACACACACACACACACACACACACACACACACACACACACACACACAAATACAATCTGTTGTAGAAGAAGGCTGCATAGTATTCTGCTGTTGGTAAGTGGAGAAACAGAATCAGTGTTGTATTTCTGAGCTATTCTTGTAGATGAACTGGTAGAGCCATTTTCTTAAAAGCTAATCCTGTAGCAGGACTGGTAGAGGTATTGATCTTAAACTACCTGTAGCAGTGTTGGTTTTTACTTAAACTAATCTTGTAACAGGACTGGTAGAACTATTTCTCGTAAAGTAAGTTATTGCAGTGTTGGTTTTACTGTTGTGGTCGAGGATACTGGAAGCTAATGTTGTAGCAGTGTTGGTAGAGGTATCTATCGTAAAGTAACTTGTATAACAGTGTTGGTTTGTTGTGGTAGTGTTGGTACTTTCTAAAAAAGGGAATCTTGTTGTAGTATTGTTGGCAGAGATATTGGTCAAACTCACTTATTGCAGAGCTGTTGTTGCAAACTTGACAGGGATCATTAGCATATTAAGAGGTGGACACGCCCAGGGATAATCACCCAGTTTCGGGCATTCAGCTGTAGTCAATTGAGGTAACGACAAGGAGGAGCTTAACCCTGCATGAGCCCCCCTTGTGCACTTAGCTATTAATACAGAGCTAGTATCTTAGCGTCAGCTGTAGCGTCAGGCCCTGCGAACGAAGACCCAGAACAAAGAGAGTCATTCTGTGGGAGTCCGTCCAGGGAGTCCTACAGCTACAGGTTAGTCCTACACCTTCCCTCCTCCTGTGCTAGACATGTGCCGACAGTCCATTACAGTCTGGACATCCTACCGCGGCAGGTGTCACCGAAGACCCTCCACTCGCTGCCGCCACCCCTCCAATCTCCTCTACCCTACAATCTCAACCTACACAGGCCTTGATGTGAGAGGGGGACTCTGGAATTGCCAATCGTCGGTCAAGAAAACTGAGACCATTCTGGCCTACGCCGCCCTCCAGTCTCTCCACTTCCTGGCTCTCACAGAGACCTGGATCACCCCGGAAAATACTGCCACCCCTGCCGCCCTCTCCACGACCTACTCCTTCACACACACTCCCCGACCCTCTGGGCGAGGTGGGGGAACAGGACTCCTCATCTCTCCAAAGTGGTCATACCAGGCCCTTCCCCTGGAACACCTGACCAGATCTGCACTTGAACTCCATGCTGTATCTGTTACCCTTCCGATCAAGCTCAACATTGCCGTGATCTACCGACCACCGGGTCCTCTTGGCGACTTCTTCGACGAGATGGATGCCCTCCTCAGCTGTTTTCCTGAAGATGGCACCCCACTTGTCGTTCTGGGTGACTTCAACATCCAGCCAGAGAAGTTACAATCACCTGAATTCATCAACTTC
>PIJE02004067.1:10000-29931 GCA_002895965.2 Coryphaenoides rupestris
GCATCTCTCCTGACACTTCTATCTGCTGTAGCCAGGAAGAGCTTTAATGTGTTCGTGGGGCACACATGAAGACCACTGCATTGCTGTGGTTAGGTCTGTTTAACTGTGTGTCGTGCAGACAGCGGCCAGATAATAGAAATTGCAAGTTTAAGGGGGGGGGGGTCAGAGGGAAGAGAAATTATTGTACTTAAGCACTTGCATATGTACAGTACATAAAACAATAATTAGGCCTAAATACCATTAATAATGTGCATAAATTGTGTTTATTCACAATTTGTGTATCTAACATACAACACAGGGCAGTCAGTTCATACATTTTTACATAAACCCGTGTTATTCTTCATGTGCTATGTTTTTCCAATAAATAACACCTCACGATTAATTCAATCAATGTGGCAGATCAAACGACATTGAACCTTCTAACATTGAACCTGTAAAAATCTGCTACAAGTACCCTCATTATAGATTGAACTTATTCAAATTAACAATCAAAATAAGCTATAAATCAATCTAGCAACAAGTGATCACGTTATTTACATTCAACAGAAGTCGGAGCACATCTTCCGGAAAACACTCAATTAAAGAATGGTACGTTCCATTCACAACTCGGCCAGCACCTCCGATTGTTTCAACTTATCCAAAAGGGTTTTGAATGTGTCTGTTGTCTCTGGCTAGAGTCATTGGACCTTTGGGTCAAGACGTTGGTATTCTTTAGATAAACGAAAGGTTCTTCTTGAACGTATCATCGGTCGCTACACCTTAAAGGAGAGCAATATAGCGCGCAGTCTTTCACTGTTTCAGAATCTTTTTTTAACCCTCGTGATCCGAACACGACCAGGCCATTATCGCGACCCCTGCTGGTAATTCACAGAGAGGCTCAATGAGCATCTGTTGGGCAGCGGCGATGCGGCAAAAAGGGAAAAGACCCAAATGCAGGCAGCAAAGTTAAATTAAAAGATTCTTTAATAAAAGGAAGTACTAAATCTTCGATTGCTGGTGGCATGAACAGACTGAGCACCACAAACAACAACAACAACAACAACCATCAGAGAACACAAGATTGGAGCGGGTATAAATAGGGAGACTAACGATGGGAAGTGAAAACAGCTGAAGACAAAATGGCCGACAGACAAAACAGGAAGTAAACTAACCAAAAGCAGACTATGAAATAGAGCAGGAAACAATGAAGGAACAGATCCAATGAAACACCGGAACATGCGACTATCAACTAAAACAATAACGAAACGAATACAGGGAGCACACCGGGAAGGAGACAAACTATGACAAGTGGGGACGGAGACGGAACACAACAAAGACCACAAACAACAAATGATAAATAATACCAGCAGGGGGTGCAAAAAACTCCAAAACATAAATCCCAGTTGAGGGGGACAGAGGCAGACTACGATCTGTTTTGTGACTGCAAAATCAGCGTTGCAGATCAAACATATGGGCTTTGGTCCCACATTACTAAATAGATATTTCACAATTCACTCCTTATTGAATCGTCGATTTCCATCGTCGACCTTTGGCCTCGTCGATGTGGGCAACAACATTTTAGCTCTCTGAACTATTTGGCACGGTAGGGGCGGGAGGAAATTGAACTGGCTCCCATTCTTGCTTTTTTTGTATTTTTTTCAGGGGAAAATTGGATTCCCATTGTTTATGTTCTAATAAATAATTGTCCTGATCTGCCAGTCCTGGTGCAGCGTGCATGTGTTGCTGAACATGAGTAGAGAAAACAAACTAAAACAAACTGTTGAAGTCACCCAGAACGACAAGTGGGCTGCCATCTTCAGGAAAACAGCTGAGGAGGGCATCCATCTCGTCGAAGAAGTCGCCAAGAGGACCCGGTGGTCGGTAGATCACGGCAATGTTGAGCTTGATCGGAAGGGTAACAGATACAGCATGGAGTTCAAGTGCAGATCTGGTCAGGTGTTCCAGGGGAAGGACCTGGTATGACCACTTTGGAGAGACGAGGAGTCCTGTTCCCCCACCTCGCCCAGAGGGTCGGGGTGTGTGTGTGTGAAGGAGTAGGTCGTGGAGAGGGTGGCGGTATTTTCCGGGGTGATCCAGGTCTCTGTGAGATCCAGGAAGTGGAGAGACTGGAGGGCGGCGTAGGCCAGAATGGTCTCAGTTTTCTTGACCGACGATTGGCAATTCCAGAGTCCCCCTCTCACATCAAGGCCTGTGTAGGTTGAGATCGTAGGGTAGAGGAGATTGGACGGGTAGCGGCAAAAAAAAATAAAAGGTAGCCTTGAAGTTCAGCGGATGCTCCTGGCGCCTGAGGTGGAAATCCATAGTGGAATGAGCCTTAGCCTACTAAGAGGGTCCACACACACACACACACACACACACACACACACACACGCAGGCCGTGCCTTCATTCCCCATTCAGTACCATTAGTCATCATTCCCTCTCAAGGTCACCGAGGGCGTTGCATTATTCTCAGCGCCGGCGGACGTGGTCGCCGCAAAAGCTACGCACTTACTGTGTATATTAACAAAGGAAAAACTCCAAGGACTCTTCAAGCCGGGGTTGAGTAATGGCCGCGGGCCGCTTTCCGCTCACCCCCCTGGCCCCGCAGATCCATACGTCGATTCATCCCACCGACCAGCCATTCGTCTAGTCGTCTCCCCGCCTGCCCCCGCCTTTCTGGCTGCCGATCCCCGTGCCTCCCTATCTATCAGCTCATCAGCCTCCACGCGCTCACATCCCATCCAAGGGTAGGGAAGCGCTCGTCGATCACCCCGGGCCTGCTCGGGCGCCGTGGCGTCGGCGCGGGGGTGATTTAGGTGTGCGTAAACGCGCCATGATCCCAATTTATGATGTGGCGCTCCGTCTGAGACACGCGCGTTAGATTGACTGCTTCCGGCGGCGAGACAAAATAAGTAACTAATCGCAGGGAGGACAGGAGGAGGCGTCTCGGGCCCCTCGCTGCCAAACACGACGAAGGGAGGGGGGGGTGAGGAGAATCCAACGCTAAGAAGCAGGGCTTAGTGCTATTTACAATGGATTAGACGCTCATGTTGAACACGTTTGCTATTCCATCCATATAGCCAACGCTCAGTAAGGTGCGCGAGCAGAGAGAGACTCTTTTGCACTGAAGACATTGCAGAGGTTCACAGTGGCACTCGAGTCGCTCCAAGAAGAGAAGGCGGACGGAGGCGAGCGGAGGGCTGGCAGTTAGGGGTCAGGCGGACGCCGGAGAGGAACACGCCAGCTCTTAGCTGAGGATGTGTTTCGGGAGGTGGAAATGGTGTCAAGTAGACATGCAGGCGCACAGCAGTGGCAACACACGCTGACACACACACACACACACACACACACACACACACACACACAGGTACACACACTTATATTCTGGTGGGAGGGTAATTCCAGGGTGAATCTGTGAGGCACAGTGAAACCCCCATTTGCTGCTGCAGACATACGGGGAGCGAGCAGTTACAGGTTAATGGAAACATAGGATGGAGGAGGTTAGCTGTCGTCTGGCACACGCACACACACACACACACACACACTCACACACACACACTCACATGCACGCACACACATACACACACACACTCACATGCACGTACACACATACACACACACACTCACATGCACGCACACACATACACACACACACTCACACACACACACATGCACACACACGTGTACGCGCAAACACACACACACACACACACACACACACACACACACACACACACACACACACACGCACACACACACAACCACACACAGGCAGGCAAACACACAGGCACACGCACGCACACAAACAAGCAGACACACACACACACACACACACACACACACACACTTGCACACACCCACTAGTGAGCCAATCCATTTCCCAACTAGTCGGAAAAACAACAAAATGACCTTAAATTCTCTCCCCGGTAAACCGGTCGGCATGGCGACCGGCCCGGTGGACCGCTGACTAATCGGCGAGCAGGTAATGGATTAGCAGGGGCGGTCGATCACCCAGGAAACCAACATGGCAGCCACCGCAGAGTAGAGCCACTGGCAACAGTGCACAGTGGAGACTAACACACATGCACACGCACACGCACACACACACACGCACGCGCACGTGGCATGCGTGTGTGTGTGCGACTGGGCACAGGGGACGGTCCTGTCATTATCTGCCATCTGCAGGCGTGAGTGCCTTTAGCCTGGAGGGAGAGCACACTGCCGAGGGGGTGAAGGAAAGTGTGTGTGTGTCACTGTGTGTGTGTGTGCGTGACTGTGTGTGTGTGACTGTGTGTGTGTGTGTGTTCGTTTCTATCAAGTCTATCCTCAGACTTGTGTGTTGGAGGTAGGAGGCGCATGTGGTGGGCAGAGTGGATCCTTATCGATATCCGTCTTCGCTGTCTGTGGGTTGGCTGTGTGTGTGTGTGTGTGTGTGCGTGTGTATGAGTGTGTGTGCGTGCGTGCGTGTGTGTGTACACATTCTACAGTCTAGAAAACACAAGTATTAGTAGTAGCTATTTTTCACAATAATGTGTTTCATATACATAACCATGCCGTGCGATGATCGGCAGCATTAAAGGCCCGACTATAAAAAACCATAAACGATGATGAAAAACAAGTAATTAACGGAGTGCATAATTGCCTATGAATTTAGCCAATTATTTGGCAGTAAAGCCTCATAAAGACTCTGGAATCTGCAGCAGTTTGCCGCCTCGTTCAATCAACTGTGATTTAGTTGTCCAGTTACTTAGCAGACTCTCCCATCCAAAGTGGCGCACAGTTCATTCATGTACACGTCATTAAGGAGCATTTAGGGGAGAGTCATCTTGCTCCACGATGTCTACAGCTCCCAGGGTGTGTGTGTGTCTGTGTGTGTGTGTGTGTGTGTGTGTGTGTGTGTGTGTGTGTGTGTGTGTGTGTGTGTGTGTGTGTGTAGTGTTGTTTGTGGTGTGTGTGTGTGTGTGTGTGTGTGTGTGTGTGTGTAGGTTGTTTGTGTGTGTGTGTGTGTAGTGTGGTGTGTGTGTGTGTTGTAGGTTGTTTGTGTGTGTGTGTGTGTGTGTGTGTGTGTGTGTGTGTGTGTGTGTGTGTGTGTGTGTGTGTATAGGCTGTTTGTGTGCCCGTGGAGTTTCTGGTGGACAGGAAGTGTTCTCGCCCCAGGCATCCTGGTGGCAAACAAGGCAGGAGGGTGAAAGTGTGTGTGTGTGTGTGTGTGTGTGTGTGTGTGTGTGTGTGTGTGTGTGTGTGTGTGTGGTGTGTGTGTGTGTGTGTGTGGTGTGTGTGTGTGTGTGTGTGTGTGTGTGTGTGTGTGTGTGTGTGTGTGTGTGTGTGTGTGTGTGTGTGTGTGTGTGTGTGTGTGTGTGTGTGTGTGTGTGTGTGTGTGTGTGTGTGTGTGTGTGTGTGTGTGTGCGCGTGTGTGTGTGTGTGTGTGTGGTGCTGCGTGTGCCTTTGCGTGTGTGTGGTGTGTGTGTGTGTGTGTGTGTGTGTGTGCGTGCGTGCTATGTGCTGAATAGGATGGCATCCGTGACCCGACGTGTCTGCCGACTGTATTTCAGTTTGTGTCCGTCCATCTGTCTCTCAATCTGCTTCTCTGCTGGCCCCTCCCCTCTCTCACTTTGTTTAATTTCTTTGTCCCTCTTACTTGTAATACTGTGGTCCGCTTTACATAAACCTTGAGTCGATTCCTCTTGATTTTATGAGAGTTGAGCTCTGACTGTCCACACAACAGCACCTCCCAGGAGGACAAACAGTCCTGTGTGTCACTCCATCTTGTGTTGCCTGTCACTAGAGTACATAGTTATGTTGCAGCGCTTATGGTGTGATGGAAATATACTGCCGGGAAGTCTCAGATGAAAGGAATCAGGGTTTTTTTTTTTAAAACAAGACGAGCACAAAGTTAAAAAAACTAGATCATCAAGAATCTGGGTTGCATGTGTGTGTGATTTATTACAAAAATAAAAAATACCCCCAAGCTTTTGGGAAAATAAGTCAGAAATATTGTTGTGCGCCTTCATCTACCCGTGTGGAGCTATGGCTACTCGCTAAGGCCTGCGGCTAAAAACAACAAAACATCAGACATCAAAACAACCAATCAAAACACTGGGAGCAAATGGCGCCCCCCGAAGTACAAATGGCGCCCAGAAGTACAACTCAAACGAAGGCACCGCTTGCAGCATTCTGATCACGGGCCAACACAAACCAAAAGCCGCCAGAATCGTTGCGCCTACGGCGACGTGTACGTGCACCCGCACTCCGGACGTGCGCCCCAGTGCATTGTGGGAATGGCTCCTGAACTCCCATCACCTCAATTATTCAGCATTAGGGCACCGTATTGATTTCCTGTTGAATCGACTTACAGAGTACCCCCCCCCCCCCCCCCCCCCCCCCCATCCCTCTTTCTGGGGAGCCCTGGGACTGTGACAAGCTCTGGCCCTCGCCGATTGGAAGACCTCTACGGATGCAACAAGGGGTGATGGTGTGTCAGTGTGTGTGTGTGTGGTCTGTTGTGTGTGTGTGTGGGGGAGGGGGGTTGATCCGTCAAGAGAGAGACAGAGAGACAGAGAGACAGAGAGAGAGAGAGAGAGAGAGGGAGATGGTGGCTAGGTGAGTGAGTCTGAGCGAGAGACAGAGGCAATTAAAGACGAGGCCCTTATCAAGGCAGTGATGGATGAAGACGTCGCCACCGTAGCCGGCACTGCTGCCCCTCAAACTGCAGAGGTGGAGAAAAGAGAGCGCCTGACTTTGTGTGTGTGTGTGTGTGTGTGTGTGTGTGTGTGTGTGTGTGTGTGTGTGTGTGTGTGTGTGTGTGTGTGTGTGTGTGTGTGTGTGTGTGTGTGTGTGTGTGTGTGTGTGTGTGTGTGTGTTGGTGTGTGTGTGTTGTGTTTTTTTTTACTGGGGCGGGTGGGTGTGCAGGCAGAAGATGTCTCGAAACGGGCCACGTTGTGTGCGGTGTGGGGACCGATTGGTCAAGGGTAGTGGTGGCAGTGGCGGTGGTACGGTGGTACGGTGGGGTGGTGGTACGGTGGTAGGGGTGGTGGTGAGCTCGGGTGGACATGACACACTTTCCCAGGGTGAGCGAGAACCAATGTTTGCTTTCGAGGGCTGAGAATGCGATGTGGTCCCGCCACCTCTGCAAGGGGCGAGGGTCGTCAAACGCTAAGTATTCGACGCCACGGCTATTCACATGATTAGCTTATTATTAGGTTGTGAGGGTTAAACGGCGTCCTCAATGACCTCACTGAAGACGCCAAAACTAAAACAAGCGTGGTCTGTCCGTCTCGCTTTTTTAGTTTTTTATTTTCATTCTTAAAGACAGCATTTTCTCACGCTTGTCCATAAGGCGACTTCAGAGTCAGCTGTGAAAACATGTGACACGGTGCGAGACGGGCGAAGCAAACATGCCAGCTGCTCTTTCTGCCACCGTCTAGAGACCCCCGGCCCCACCGGCCCCTCCGGCCCCCCCGGCTCAGGGCAGCATGATACCCGCCATCCTGTTTCACACGCTTCCTGTCTGCCCTCTGTAGCGGCACCAGGCGTGGGAGAGGGAGTACAAGCTCTAGTCCAGACCACCTCGGTGGAGTCCAGAGGACCAGATCAAGAGGGGTATTGGGGGGTTCCAGACCAGGTCGAGACCAGGACTGCAAAAAGATGAGTTTGATTTAAGCCCAAGAATAAATTAGCATGTTTTGAGGACAAAACTAATTGTAGGCATCTCATTGTTTATGTTCATAACATAGTTGCACCATTGGTTAGCTAGAATGCTAAAACAAAATGTGGCTATAAAATGGTCTCTTCTCAGAACAAGCCTGCCAAGACCAACTCATCTGAGACCAATTAAAGATCTCGTCAGAGTCCAAGACCATCAAAAATGTGGTCTTGAGGCCACGACGGGACTTGAGTACTCCAGCCCTGCAAGCTTGTGCAACCTGTGTAACAGATGGCAGGTGGTTGCCATCCCCTCCTGTTCTGTCCTTCACCCCACCTTGAGAGAACTGGACCAAACTGCAAAAGATTGATATCATCTGATGGGAGTGGGGAGGGGGAGGGGGGGGGGGGTTGGGGGGGGCAGGTTAGGGCAGGTGGGGTTGCAGGCGGAGGCCAACATGGTGGCTTGGACTGACTGAAGGGAAACCAGTACAGAATGAGTGAATGAGGAACGTGGAATGGGGTTGGCCCCGCCCCCTAATTAGCGCTAATTGGCAGGGCTGATGCCCTAAGGGTTTAAGGCTGGGGCTACGTAGACACCGCACTGCTCTGTCCAATTTGCTCTGCCTGGAGACTCACACACCCACACACACACACACACACACACACAAAACAGGCAGGTATTCATACTCCATGCATGTATGAAACAGCCTGATGTTCCCATTTTGCACCATGTTGCAATCGCTTGCAAACACTTTTCAGATGCAGTGAGGCCACGAAGGGCCGCCTGTCAGTCACCCCTCAAAGCGACAACTTTAATTGCGCGCCGTTTTCAACTCCATGGTGATGCAATCCACCGGCGAGGTTAGGGTCACCCTCAGATACGATCCGCACAGACAGAGTACAGAGCCGCCCTTGAATTTGGAATTCCTCAATAAGTCTGCAGTGGATGAGCCCCGGGGAAGATTTTTAATTCATATTTGAGAGGGGGATATGATCCCCGGAACAGAGGCGATTATAATGTAAAATGTAGACGGGTGAATGAGTTGGCTTTGATTTGATGGAGAGAAGAGAAGGGGAGAGAGAGAGAGAGCAGAACACCGGAGGTGCAGTTGACGGGGGTGGCAGTGAGACGGCTGTGCCAGCCGGCGGTGGTGCATAGCTAATGTCAACCAGCAGGTGGATCACACCTGCAAGGAAACACAAGGACAGAACTCTTCTTCTGGTGTTGAGTGCACTCTGTCGTGATTTCAACTCACTTCAGACTACCAGTCTTTCTTTAACATTATAAATATCTGTGGTTTTGCTGCTCTCTATCTGTCATCATTTGCATTTAAATGTGTGTCTCTCTCTCTCTCTCCAACTCTCTCTTTCCCTGACTTTGATCGAAAGCTATTGATAAATCAATATCCCCATTTTTGTTCATTTCCGTCGACACCCGGTTAAATGGAGGGGTGCGTTTTAGCGCGGGGGTATCGCTACTCATTTTGTCCGACTAGCGGTGAATATAATCGTGTGAATACACACCGCTAATGAGCTTCTCCACAAAAGCTACATAAGAGTATAGGTCGCCAAAAAACACAGTGTATTTGTATTTGTGTGCGCGTGCGATTGTCATGTTACGGCTTATTGCTTCAGGAAAAGCGGGTGATTAAATGAAGGCGTGAAAAACCACTAAGGACCTATATTAAGAGAGTGAGTGCAGCGTGGACGGCTCCGTGGCGAGGCTGGAGGGAATGAGAGCAAGAGAGCGAATGTGTTCTTATCCCTCGACAACAGAGAGAGGCCAGCGTTTCCTGGTTCCCTCCCAACCCCACTCCAGCGCCAGAGCCCCAGGATGCTCCAGTTGCATCCCCGTCCAATCCACAAGCCCCCCATCGATCCCTCCGCCCCGCGGCGCTTCCCTCGCCGGGTGCTTTTTAGGGGAAACTAGCCGCTGCACAGCTGGAGCCAAGATGTCAGCCCATCCAGTATGGCCGGATAGCTGATCTGCGTAACCAATAGGCCTTGGCAGGCGGGTCCGGGGCGGCGGAGGCGTAAAAGGCAGAGGCGGCCTGTTACCGGGAGCTGAAACACAAAGCCTCCCCAGAGAGCATCATCCACCGCCAACCCCCCCCCATTCCATCCTATTCCGCCCAGCAACCCGGCTACAGTGGAACCTGTAAGCGCCGGCTCCGAGGAAACATAATAAGCGCCTAAGAACCTTCAACATTTTTGTTAAATACGGGTTTCCTGGGTTTCCAAGTGAAACAAACGCCGCCCCAACGGCAGAAACAATTTTTTTAGGCGCCCACAGGAAAACATGGCACCTGTGAGGGAAAGATCCTTATTCTTTTAATTGCGGAGGGAAAAGAAAGCTGTCAAACAGACCGCGGGAATGTCAGGGCATAATTCGAGTCGCTTATTATGCTTCATGCCTCACGTTTGTATTTTAAACATTAGGCTCCTTGTGAGGGGTACTCAAACCTTAAAATCTCCCCAGGGAGAGGTTGTTGGAGCACGAGGAGAGGCGGTGTGTGTGGGGAGGGGATGATGCTGAAAATGTAACAGCGCCTGGCTTTCAGTGAAGAACTAACTCTACAATTTGATCCCTATGAAGTCTACCTGTCAGTCACTTGTCAGCTAATGGCCACACTAATAAAGTGGAAGCGGACAGTGTTTGACAGACTTTAAGTCCTTGTCACAGACGCCCTCCTTTTGAAGGTTTGGGTCACATAGCACACAAAATGATATGCCCAAACTCAATTTGGTAGCAAAGTACTTTGAAACCAGACGACTTTGGGTAACAAATTAGTAAGCCGGGGTGTGTAATATAATATTATGTAGACACATTTAAATTCATGGCAAGACATAAATACAAATCAAAATGTTTCCACTGACTAATGGTCATGTACAATGCTGGATTTGGACTTGCGGTTTGGGTTTGCGCTGCATCTGTAGAAGTAATTCTCGATTGCCAATTTTGGCACTAATATGCGGCCATAAATGCTGGCTAGAGCACCCTCTCCATATCTACTTCAAAAAACTGGCCTCCCCTGAACCGTTCGGCGGTCTGGCGTAGCATCCGCTGTAAGGATATACTGTATATGGGGACTCAGCCTTGGTTAAAAACGGTTATGTTGCAGTATGAGGAGCTGCGGTAGTAAAGCAGTCGGTTTGCCTGGCTGCAGCGCTGCATTCCCACTCTTAACCCTTCATATTTTATGAAAGGCGTCATGAATTAATCGCGTGCTTGAGGGCTGAGGGCTGCCATTGATGGCAGCTTTGGATGAGCAAAGGCTCTCGCCGCTATTCAAGCAGGCAGACGGCAGCCTCTAGTGTGTGTAGCACACAGTGTGCCTAGCATGCACATGTGTGTGTATATGTGTGTGTGTGTGTGTGTGTGTGTGTGTGTGTGTGTGTGTGTGTCTGTGTGTGTGCGTGCGCTGTGTGTGCACGTGTCACCAACATGAGCCAGAGCACTCCTAAACCAGGCCTGACAGCACCCAGGGCCACACCAACATATTTATGGGCCACATGCACCGACCTAATTCACCTTTCTCCAGCTTCTCTCCTGTTAGCAGTCGCTCAAACCAATTAACACCTAGGTAACCATTAAGGTCTGATTCCACGCGGCTGGAGGCAATTACGAGAAGGAAACATGGCCACTTTGGGCAGGAAGAGAGTTTAAGACACCAGGCTGGTACGTGAGACTACCGTTTGACGAGCAGGACGACTGGAAAGTAGCTACTAGCCAGTAGGCTATTAGACTGGGGTACCTATCCATTCGTAGGATAACCGTGATCGAAGAAGTAACACCACCGAACAGACAATGCGTTGGAGCAGAAGTGTACAGTGGAATTCAATGAAGTCGTGCAGGGGAGTATGTAAGATGTTTATGTGATATGTGTTCTCTTTGGTGATTGGCTATGTCCTCCTTCATCCTGGTTTTTAGGGGTCCCAGGGGACAAAGCAAGTCAAGTTGGGGGCCGTAGCGGCGCTTTGAAAAGGCTCCACCTTCCCTTCTTCAAAGACCAGCGGCGTCACAGCGTTCGGATGGTCCGCCATGTGCGGCCTGGCGCCAGACGTTCCCGCTCGGCTCTTGTTCCCCGATCGCACGCCAGCGTTCAGCGAAGGCCGGCTTTCGGCGAGCGCCACGACCCTCATTAGTGCTTAGAAACATCGGATAAAACCCTGCCGCGAACACAACTGCAATCCGAAAGGGTTCCTGGAGGAAACATTCCTTGCACGACATTGTGGTGCGGTGGCAGGCTTTGAAGACTCCATGTGTCCACATGTGTGCAAAAGGCTTTGTTCTAAACCTCGATCCGCAGTGAGGGGGGTCATTTTGACTGGTAGGGAAATGTACAAAATTCAAGTACGAATTTGAGGAATCTTCAGCATCGCCCTTTGATTACTTTTGCGAAATATGTCTTGTTTGCACGTGTGTCTTCTTAAAATTCAGAAATGATATCGCAAAACATGGTTACAAGCAATTTCGCAACTGTCTATGCTGTAAAGACGACTCGTGGTGTAGCCGCGAGGCCGCAGTTCACTTTTTCTCCCGCACAAAGGTGCAGGTTTACAGGTTTACAGGTCTCGTAACGAAATTTACAGCAGACTAAAGTATTAGGCCCACTAATTTGAAGCAATTGCACTTGCACCTAAATAACTAACACAGACTGGACCAGTCAAAACAAAAGACTGCACAAAGGAGGTCAACTTTCAGAAGGTTCTCAGACAATTTTTCAGACAATTTAAGTGAACACTTGGAAAAGGCCATTCTACCACAACTGTTGTTTCCTGAAGTATTCAGCCCAAGTGCAAGACAGTGGGGGGGGGTCCTTAGTTCTCATGGGCAGAAGGGGTGGGGTTGGGTGTTTGGGGAGACGGTGACATCCAATACGTGGAGACAATGAACTGGGCCATCTCCCTCATTTACTACCCTGGCTCCTCTAAATTATTCATTTCAACCAGGGGGCCCCATACGTGGAGCTTAACTATATGATGGACTAATGAAGGCCATTGATCGAATAATTGATTGGTTTATGCGCGGACTAACTGACTGCCCAGTAATCTATTCGGGAAGCCCATTACTTAATATGCATTATTCAGAGCGGACCACTAACCAACGCAGACCGCGGTATCGTCTGGGAAGCGAATGTCAACACGAGTATAATAGCGAGCGTCAAGGCTGCATCCGACACTGAGTGACTCATTCAATACAGGGAATAAACACTCCGGACTACAGCGGAAAGAGCAATATATCGCTTGCCAGCCTGCATTAGTCAGGTAATGACACAAGGCCAATACACTCTGATATTTACTCACACAGCTTTGTCGGTGTGTTCGTTTGTTGGTGTTGTAGTTGTGTGTGTGTGTGTGTGTGTGTGTGTGTGTGTGTGGTGTGTGTGTGTGTGTGTTGTGTGTGTGTGTGGTGTGTGTGTGTGTGCGTGTGTGTGTTGGGGGCTGTTTCTCCCACGTTTCATTGTTGTTTTGTGTCTTTTAACCTTGAATCGGCAACATCTCATTTCCTCTATGAAGATTGGATTCATGCATTGATTTAGCCAAGTGATGCGAGTCGCTTAATAATACTTTATATCTGGCCCATTAAACTCCGAGCCGAGAATGGAGTCTGCCCCGGTCATCTCACACACACACACACACACACACAGTCACACACACACACACACACATCCCTCATTACCAGCGCCTTCGGTAATGTAAGCAGTCAGCCTGTGTCCCTGTGTGTGTGTATCCTTCACGAGCACATCCACCCAGTTAACAACTGGACCACAATAGCAGAGTCACTTCACCCCCCCCCCCCCCCCCCGCCCCCCGTTTCACTTTCACGTCCACGTTCTGAGAAACGACGAGTCACGCCGCGCAACTTTGAACTTCAAATCTGTGGTTAACTTTTAGCCATCGCCCCGGTCGCACGCTGGTTTTTGTCGCGTGAAATTAAATAACGGAAGGTAATCGAGACCTTGAAGAGTTGAGAATAATCGAGCACTCCAATATGCAAGGCTAATAAATGACCAAGTTAACGAGGACGAGTCGAGGTGGGAATAGGAACATAACTTGGCCAAGGCCGTAAAAGAACAAACAAACAGGCTAACAGAACAAAACAAAGTCAATGCTTGGTCCCATGTAAGAAGTAACGCAATGGCTGCCACGACCTTTGACCTGGGGTATATACCGCATAGCCTATATCAACATGGGTCTGATGAACATGAGCTTGACCGATTGAAAAAAGGGGGTTGAGTACTTAAAGCTAAAATTAACTTACAGTAAAGTTGCTGTACTATGCTGAAGGAAATGAAGATAACATGACAGCTCTACGGGGCGTTTTTGGTCCCGAGAAACATAAGCGATTTAAAATGTCCTGACCCTCGCGTCACCCTAACCTGAGCGTGAAGGAGTGAGGTAGAATAAAGCACAATGGCTGGCAAGGTAGCTGAGCAAACCTTGGACTGCTTCCTCCTCGCTCCATTCCAGGGGAGTCTGATGTTTCATAAAAAACCCCCAAAAATAAAAGCCCATATTGCCGCTGAGTGAAGAGGGGCTCTTAAAGCTCTTGTACTTGTCTGTGATTACAGTGGACAGGGACGGAAGACAGGTTGCAACCCAATAGCATAAACTCTGCCGCCTATAACATAGCTGCGCTGTAGTGCGAGACGCGGCCAACCGGACAGACCAACCCTGGGCTGTCTGGGGTTAACCGGGGACCGCGGGCCACTTAGCAAAGATGCCAAAGGGAACCTTATGCCCTCCGGTCCAGTCAGTGGACAAGAGGGCCTAATCCCCTCTGAGAGCCTTTTTATAAGATAGATAGAGAGAGAGACATAGAAAGTGAATGGGTAGAGAGAGAGAGAGAGAGAGAGAGAGAGAGGGGGAGAGAGAGAGAGAGAGAGAGAGAGAGAGAGAAGAGAGAGAGAGAGAGAGAGAGAGAGAGAGAGAGAGAGAGAGAGAGAGAGAGAGAGAGAGAGAGAGAGAGAGAGAGAGAGAGAGAGAGAGGGAGAATGTGAGCTAGACAGGCTACAGTTGAGAACAGATGGGTCTCTGGAGTGAGTGCTGAAACATCTAAGCATCGACTTTCTGGAAAACCAATGGAGCCGTGGAGAGAGAGAGAGAGTGTGTGAGTGTGTGTGTGTGTGTGTGTGTGTGTGTGTGTGTGTGTGTGTGTGTGTGTGTGTGTGTGTGTGGTGTGTGTGTGTGTGTGTGTGTGTTGGTGTGTGTGTGTGTGTGTGTGTGTGTGTGTGAGCTGGTGGGTGGGTGTGTTTGTTTGTGTGTCTTATTTTGTGTGTGTGTGTGTGTGTGTGTGTGTGTGTGTGTGTGTGTGTGTGTTGGGGGGTGTCTATGTGTATGTGAATATGTGTGTGCGTGTGTGTGTGTGTGCGTATGTGTGTGCGCATGTGTGGTTTGAATGAAAACTTCCAGCAAGGGTCAGCATGGGGTCATGAGAGTGTGGTCACCGAAACCCAAGTTAACAGAAACAATATAAGAATCACCTTTTCTCTCCTTCAGTACGACTCCATAGGCACCCACAGCAGATCATTAATGCATGCGAAACGTAATATTGCTCACAATAAGTCTAAGGTATATTTCAAAACCATACAAGCCTATTAACATTCATGTAAAAAATTTACTCTACATCCATGTTCTGACATGAACTGGTAAAAACACCTTTCTGAGTTGAAATTTCATTGGAGAGTGTTGGCAGATATAGAGTGTGTGTGTCATATGAAATGTGCTGCCCTTCATTAATGAGGCCTTAAAACCTGACCAAGATAACTCCAGAATAACATCAGCCAACTGCCCCGTGTTCTCCAGCCCACACTGATCGACTCAACGAAATAGCACATTGATGATGATTAGAATGAATTAAGGACATGTTGGAGCTGTGCGTATCCAAAAGTGACTTCTACTATGTTGTATTTGGCATTGGTATGACACACACACACACACAAACACACACACAGACACACACACACACACACACATTTGCGTCCAAGTATGCGCACACACACACCAACCACATTAGCAATGGAAAAGGCCATATAAGCACAAGTGGTAGAGAGGGAAAAAAAAAGCCACAATGGCAAAACTCCATGAATCACAGAAGCTCTATGCCGCATTGATTTAGCGAACGACTTCCGCAAATTCCACACAAGGAGTACCTTCTGGAACTGACTGTAGGCACAGCTGGCCTGCAGAGATCTATCGCCGTAAAACCCCCCAAAAAACACACACAGCGTAGGGGGGTGGGGGGGGGGTGGTTGGGAGTTTGTCTCTTTGGCCTTTAGGTGATTCCACGGAGAGGCGGGGTTAAATGTCCTCCACTTGGGGACACATTACATTCCCTGTTTTAATGAGCGCCAAATGCGAGCGTCTGATTTATTTTACCATTCTAATTTCCACCGTGTGCTCAGCATCATCCATTTGGCCGTTTGGTGGTGGAGTAACAAATGGTTCTGCCAAGTTGTCCATCCTGTAAAACACAGCCACAGCAGCAGTGTGCCCATGTCAACCACAACCCCAGATGCCTGTGTG
Organism: Coryphaenoides rupestris; assembly: GCA_002895965.2. NCBI lineage: Eukaryota > Metazoa > Chordata > Actinopteri > Gadiformes > Macrouridae > Coryphaenoides > Coryphaenoides rupestris. Next base: position 26,154 of record PIJE02004067.1, read on the forward strand.
GTCAACAGTGACCCAGCTGCCCTGGTCAGCTCCAGTCCTGGTCCCATGCCAGGCCCGACGGACACAAGAGACCTAGTGGGACCAGGATGAGCCGTTTGGACCCAGATCTACATCTAGGACACCCAGTCGTTTTTATTTTATGTATTTTTTTAACGAGTAAATGCTCCCGCTCCCGCTCCCGCGGAGGCTCTGGTCTGGACGCTCCGCAAATGGGGGGAGCCGGGGAGCTCTGGGTGGGGAGTGGCTGTGACTTTGTGAGTGCCAGGGCACCAGAGCTGTGAATCCCCCAGAGGGGCATCAGTCTGAAGGGCCCTTGGCCCCTAATTGGGGAGCCAGCATACATAAATGACAGATTATGACCTATAAATGAGAATTTATGTGGCCATTAGAAGTGGCGGCTGATCCCGACAGACGGAGAAGGGCCTCATTAGCGCTACGTTCCGAGGGCCCAGATCAGCCCAATTAGCCTGATGATATGCAGACGTTACTCCTGCGTTGCGTTCTAGTTTTTTTACAAACAACAGAATAAAGTCATTCTCCTGGCGTGTCCATTTGGCACAGCGAGGTACAACTGTTAAGCTACGATAAGAAACTCAACGCCATTCCTTCACTTCTGTCTGGCGAATTCTTTATTGTACAAATCGTGGAGCAAAGCTGTGAAAAAACAGTCGATACATCACGCCTCCCCGCCGCGCCTGTGCGTGTGTCTGCTGGCTGAGTAGACGTAATAACTATTTGTTTTTCAAATATTAATAATAAAAAACGCTGGAGTTGGTGGTAGACTCGGATGTTGTCAGGATCAATATCGGGGTGGCTCTCAGCCGCGGATTACAAGCCCGGTGCCATAATATGCCGGGAGATTGATCGGCTTGAACGGGGATTTTGACAGCAAATGTCAAATATTTGCGGCGTGAAGCGGTCGGCATTAGTGAGGAATTATTGAGCAGGGCGGCTGTGAGAGTTTGGAGGAAGCAAGATGGAGGGGAGGGTGGGAGGGTGAGGGTGAGGTGGAGAGTCCATGCTCTGGAGATGGAGAAAGTATCACAGAGTACGGACACGACTTGTCTGGCTCCTCCTGTACCTGACTGACCTACTCTCTCCCGACAGAGAGAGCCTAAGACACGCCCCTTCCACTGTCCTCTATGGGATCTTATTTCAGAAGAAATATGGATGGTAGTTAATGGAGAGAAATACATTGTTTTTAGATTCCGCTTCGTCAGCTGGGTGTTGTCGTCTTTCTAATTACGATACTTCACCAGTTTAACAACAAACTGCGACTTTCTTTATTTGGAAAATCGTCGTGTAGTATGCAAGAAACTAATAAATACTAATAATAAATAATCACTAACTTGTAATGCATTTTCAAGTGTGAATGTGTAGTCCTATGTAATAATTGAATGTCGTTTGTCAGTCATGACTGTAGCTTAAATTAAATGAATCTTGTTATTATGTTAAATGTTTGATAACATTACAATTGTGCTCATTATTGTGTATTCTTGACACCGATGGGTGAGGCTCATTGTCACTGTGTACATAGATAGCCTATGAGCAGTTTGTGATCTCAATAAAATGCCACGTGTGAAATGTAAACCTGCAATTAAAGAGAGACTAAGGGTTGGGGGGGGTGTGTTTGTGTGTGTGTGTGTGTGTGTGTGTGTGTGTGTGTGTGTGTGTGTGTGTGTGCATGCATACGTGTGTGTGTGCGTGTGTGTGTGTGTGTGTGTGTGTGTGTGTGTGTGTGTGTGTGTGTGCGTGCATACGTGTGTGTGTGCGGTGTCCCTGATGTAATAACAGTGTTTTAATAAAGCTCCCTCTGTGTTGACGCTGTTTTTTCCTCTCTATTGCCGTTGACCTCCCTGATCCGCTCAGCTTAAGAGGCTCCACACGTCTCCCGCTCGGCGCTGATTGGCATGGAGAATAAAAGTCAATCGTTTTTTCATAAGCTGAAAATAATAAATAATAATAACAGTGTAATGTGGCTAAATAATGCCTCCCATGTCCCACGTGGCTTACACCTAATACCTAACTCTATTTATTTGCCACTATACGTCCATATGTCTCCCAGTCTAATTATCTCTTGTATTATAGTCATGATGCCGTGTTGCATGGGTCAGCTGTCACATCCAAACAAGCAGCTATGCTCCCACACAGCCTGTGGTCACAAGGTACTTGCTAGCCTCCATAGATATAGTAGTTCTAACTACAGATATAGAGACAAGCTATAGCTATAGAGTATAGAGTATGATATAGATATGTAGAAATATTGAGATATATATAAGTGTATATATTGTGGCAGCCGGCCACTGAGGAGCATAAGAGGAGAGCTATGGAAACATGATGGGGGACCGAAATTCCCACTTCGGACCCCAGAGGGAGCCCGTGAGACACAGGCTTTGAGACAGGCAATTAGCCATATTGGAATTGGCTGCACCTCGTTAAGGGAACTCGGCGGCAGCCAATCAATGCCCTGCCTGCAGGACATAAATAAGAGAGGACCTGGGTCGAGGAGAGAGTCGAGGAGTTGGAAGAGGAGGTGTTGCATGATGTGCTTCTCCAAGGATCCAGAGCTGATTTCGAAATATAGACAATCCGCCTCCAGTATGTTGATGAATGTTTGTTTCCCTCAGCCTGACAACATAAACAAAATGTGCTCTGCACCACTTCATCTCATACCGTCTTTAAATAGTCAGACAGAGATAAACTAGTACCATCCCTTCATTCCACAAGGTCACCTTTGGTTCCAAAGTATTTGCTTATAATTTAACAGTATTAGCAACTTTTGTTTACTCGTTTCGTAAAAATCCATCTTAATTCGTCTTCAAGGCCTTAGGTTTACATGCAGGTAAATTATGTAATTCAAATGTAATGTGTTGGCCGAGAGGCAGAGAGAGATGCGATCTTCAGGTGATAGGATTCACCTCAAGTCTATTTAAGTGTGTTTTTTGTCATTCTGATTCTCTGACACACTCTGCACTGTATTGTTCACTTTAGTTTTTAGGATTCCAACAGAGAGTATGGTGGACCAATTGTAAATGGATGGCATTTATATCTTTTAGTGCTTTTATCGAAACATGCTCATGGTTTATACGGAGAAGAAGCAAGTTACAGCAACGATTTTCATGCTACAGCTAGAATCCGACCGAGATGGTCAGTGCAACCATTCAAGTAGGGGACAACCAGTACCAGGCTTGCCGGCAGTAGAAAGGGGAGGGCAGTCAGGGGTCCGTTTACTCGAGGAGAGACATAGAGTCTGTAGCATAGAGCGTATGTAACCATGAACGAACACATTTTGCCACTGTGTCGTGCCTGTCGCCATGGTGAAGAGATATAAGATACTAAAGAAGATAATGTTTAATAATGTATCCTAAGACTAAAGAATGCATAAAACGAATGATCAAATGTGCTTTGCCAACAGAGGGAGAAAAAAGTATGTTTTTAAAAGGGCCATTTTAAAAATGTCTCATGAAAACAATGAATTTAATGCAGGTTTAATGGGTCAATTTATAATGGCTTTTCTCTATAAACACTCACACACAGCAAAATAAGACAAACTCAAATATCTGTTTTGCATTCTGACTTACTCACATATCTTCCTTTGAATACAAGGGCAAATCAAAGTGAGCTACCCATTCTCAAAATGACGATCTGTTTAAACTTAATCTAGAACTCTGACTCAGGTGAGCGTTTAAGTTTAAGTTTCTCAAAAGCACATTCCAATCTTGAGAAAAGTGTTAATTCAATCCCCAACAATACATCAAGCCGTTATATCATCGTTCAT
>PIJE02004068.1:0-5000 GCA_002895965.2 Coryphaenoides rupestris
ATCAGTTCAGGAGGGGTGGGTGGGTGTGGGTGGGTGCCAGCTACCCACCCACACCCACAAACCACCACCACCCACCCCTGGACCCACCTAACCCGACCTGGACGCTTTTCTAAAAACGGCCAGGCTGCCAGGGTACACATAGCATACAGGATCAGCAGCGAAGAGGAACCTGAGTCCTGTAGCGTCTTTTCATTACAAGGTTACCCAGGGATGCCCGGGGAACAGGATCCCCCCCCCAGCAGGAGAACCATTAGATCAACCACCAGGAGACAGAACAGAGCGCTGGCCGCATAAAGGGCTGGAAACTGGACATAAAGAAAGTGAAAGGAGAGCAATAAAAGAGAAATAGCTGAATATATACTTTATATATATATATATATATATATATATATATATAAGCTGTTTGGTGGACACTTTTATCCAAAGCGTCTTAAACTAATAGTGTGAGCATTTCGCAAGCACAAGAGTTTAACTTGGAGTAAAGTGTATTTTACGGATAGTACAACACTATAGTAGATAGTTCCAGTAAGTATAACAAGGTCGTATTTAGAATCTATACTAGTACTGTCGTGTATACGTAGCATAATCAGGTACATTCTATATGTACAGTAAAGCCGGGCCATATAATCAGGTAGTATTTGGTGTGTAGAATAAATAGTACCCCCCCCCCCCCCCCGGCGGCGGGCACTGCGTCCTGAGGAGGGCTCGCCGCCGCGGCCAAGGGGATGAGAGGAGGACAAGAGAGACCCTTTCGATGGAAGTGGAGGGCTCTCATCTCCACCGCCACCGCCAACACCACCAACACCACCACCAACACCACCAACAAGCACCGCAACGCGACGCTTCACATGGACTTGCTGAGGAGCTCATTAGGCACAGAAGAGAGACACGGGGGTCCGGTGGGCGCCGCCCCCCCCCCCCCCGCCTGGCCAGAGACGTGTGGACAGCATGCAGTGTACAGAAGGACCGAGGAGGGTTCGAAGTAGGGGGGGGGGGTCCTACATAATAGAAGACCCCCCCCCATGGTGTATGTGTGTCTGTGCGCGTTGCAGCCGTACGGCAACAGGTTTACGGCGCTGTGCGGCTGTGAGTGATTTCAGCGCGTTAAGCCAAGCGTGAAACTTTATGTCGGTGTAATATCCATTATGACGGACCACTCACACTTTAACGCGCCCCATCTGTCACACTGGCAAGACTTCAGGGAGACCCCACCACTCCCAGCACCCACCCGCCCGCCCACCCACCCAACCAACCAGCACCCTGCCAGCCAGCCAAGTCAGCGAGCCAGTCAGGGCAAACCTCTTCCTCTTGTGTTCAATTACTCCCATCTGCAAAAAGACAAGCTGGTGGTGCTCCAATATATTGGGAGCCATACTCGCATCTAGTTGTTTATGTAAACCTATATCGCACGTCTCACAAGCTCGATGTAGGCCTCCAGGAGAGAGTTTGGAATTATGGCGCAGGTATATATCGCATTGTAGTAAGCATACTGTCAGTAACTCGGAAGCACATTATATAGCCGATACATACACAGAGACATAAGACATTTTACATATTATACTGAATTACAGCGTCGTGGGCACTTTATTGTTTAGTCCGGGCAGCACCTGGTACGCGGGCGCTTGCGTGCTCGAGGCATCGAGGAGATCTGCTCTCCCGTGCCATGTCAACCCCCCCCAACCGCTCTCATGTGTGTTAAGTCAGCGCGCGTGAGGGCCCATGGTCTCGCGCTTAGGCTCCGTCAGTAGACCACACTATAAGATCTCCAAGCTCTCCGGCTCCGTCCTGAATAACGCACCGAGAGGAGGCTTGAGGACGCGGCGGGCGGCCTAGTCATTTCGTTACGTGCGAGTGCGGGGATGTAAACACGAAGCCTCCGCGGTGTGCTTCGTTCACGAGGCGCCAAAACGGGCGCCGCTCAAAACACGCAAATAAGTCTGAAAATTCCACTCCCTCGCTATGTGTCCAGCCCTGGTTTCTAGTGTAAATAGGGCGGTAGGGTCTGTCTTCGTCTCTCGAGAGCACGACGCCGTTTGAGGACGTACGAGATAACGGGCGCTGTTCTAGAGAAGAATCTCGTTTGTAGAGGTTGTCTAGTTAAAGCGTAGGGTCTTGTTTGAAGACCCTAGGCCCTAGGCGTGTAGGCCTGGTAATATCAGGCCTATGTTGTCACCTGACCAGCAGACGCATTCATATTCGTCGTGCCACGACACTAACCACGGTGGATGTAGATTAGATTCATGCCATTAAGGAGAATGAACGGAGCAAGACATTCATTTGCGGTCATTAATGCTGCCGCGAAAAAAACTGCGGCGCGAATGAAAAGTTAGCGCAAGTGGACGGGAACGGCCCGACGCGCGTTGTACCGTAAGTATCGTAATATAGGGGCATCTGCTGCGCCGCGGCGATCCGTCTTATGACCGTGAAAAGGAGATTTTTAAATGTTACAATGACCACTTTATCGTCGCCACACAAATGAAACATTTGAGTTTCCATCCTCGGGGGGGCTGACATTCGGGAGAGATAACGTGTCTATTAAAAGCATTTATTAACAACCTCTTGTGTTTCGTTGTCATTGTTGTTGCCTCAACGCCTTTCACAGCCATTGGCTCCTGCGGGGGAATTCGGAAGCGGGTGAGTCGCGGCGAGGACGACTACTTAGCCGATGAGTCATCAAACCTCGACCAGAAAGGCAGTGCGCCGGGAACGCCGGAAGGTTGCTCTTCCGCGTGGGAATATGCGGTGCTATTTGTGTTATTTAGATCCGCGGCTTTACTCCCACACCCGGGTCAATAACAAGTCGATAATAAATCGATAAATAAGCAAGCAAACGAATGTGGCATTTTTACATTCCAGAAGCGTTTTCCCTCCCGTGATGACGACGTTATATATCACAGCTCACTCACCAGGATGCAAGAAAAGGTTTGCAATTTACTGAGCATCCTACGATTTACTGTGGCAGCACGTCAAGGGATTGCAACCGGCTTCCCAGTGGAGAGCACACATGTTCTGCCATTTCACAGACCACCTCTGAAGACGTCTAATTGGTCAAACTGCCTTAACGGAGAACAGGGCGCAACTCGGAACACATTTCGGACACACACATATTTGACAATTTCTGCAGACTTATTACTATGGCCTTAATATTGCAAAAGAGAGGATTGAGAATTACAGCAATGATTCACAATCCATGAGCCAAACCAAACACCTCAAAAGGAAACTTCACACACACACACACGACAAGTGCCATTCAAGTAACCAATAGGCTCTCGCCCGTGCCCGCGCACACACACACACACACACGCACACGCACACACACACAACAGTGAGATATAGAGAGATAGGCCGCCACCGAGTTTCTGATCCAAAAAGAGAGGAAGAGCGACAGATGAACGGTTGTGTCTCTGTTCCTTTTTTAAATGTGTGTGTGTGTGTGTGTGTGTGTGTGTGTGTGTATAAAGCTTTATTGCTAACTTTATTTCAGCCGTTCCCCGGGTGCAAGCAAACACCTCGTCGCTGAATAAAAAAATTTCATCTTGTAGCCACAAGCGGTAAAAGCGGCAGCCACAGACAGCGGGTGGTGTGGAAGCCATCAATACACTGTACAAGGTAACCCCGAGGTCAGTCCTGCATCGACGTTCTCCTCTTCCCCTTTTTACACGGCTGGATGAGGCTGAGGAGGAGGAGGAGGGGTGCTCTTCATCACATAAACTATCGCTGCATCCATGATGCAATAATGAGTTTCGACACACAAACACAAACGCCCCCCCTCCGCTGGCACCCCCGCCGCCACCACCGACACCGCCACCGCCATCAACCGCCCGGCCCGGGAGTAGTACACAATTACAGGGAGACGAGGGACGGGTGGTGGAGTGGCGGGGAGGGGGGGGTACGGTACAGGAGGGATGGGGAGGGTGGGGTGTGGCGGCGGGCGCGGTAGCGGCGGTGGTGGTGTCGGCGGCGGCGGCGGCGGGCGAGGGAGCTCTCCAGGCACCGCAAACCGCGTGATGAAATCCAGGTTGTTTTCCGCGCAAGAGTGTCAGCGGCAGCCGAGCGTAATCAAGACGACGTGCGTGAAAGCAACGAAAAGGCAACAAAAAAAGCAACACAGACGGCGAGAAGGGGGCGGGGGTGGGGGTTGGGGGGGGGGGTTGGGGAGTGTAACCTGCGGATGTGTGTGTGTGTGTGTGTGTGTGTGTGTGTGTGTTGTGTGATCAATCTCGATGTTGAGCTGGCGGAAGAAAAGCTGATATCGACAAAATTGTTGAGTTCATTCAAAGTTAAATCTTTGAGTGGAGTTCAAATGAAGGAGTTTGAGTTCAAATCGAAGGCGGTTGAACAGAACAATGGAGAGACCTTGAGGCTTCAGTCACAAACACAAATAGGACGTCACACAAAGAACAACATTACATCTTTCACGCAACGACAAACACACACAAACTGACATTTTGGAGGGAAAAATAAACCGACATACGGACGTATTTTGTCATTGACATAATACGACACAATATCCTGTCTGTCTGTTTGTCGACCACGACGTAAAAATATAAAATCTCCATTGAACTGCACGCATACATACATACAGTGCATCCGTTGATTGACTTTATGAATACAAAACGGCCGAGATCAATTGGAAATGTCATTTAAAGTCATCAGTTGCTCGCTGATATGTCAGAGCGGGAACGATTGGTCCTCGGTGACTGAATGTGTGCGTGAACGTCCGTGAATTAAAATGTCACCGACAATAATAATGTGTATGATATCTGCTGTAAACTCCAGTGGATGCGAGTGTCCTGCTGACGTCTTCTCACGTTTTTTTCCTGGAGCTCCGTTGCGCCTGTGGGCTTCTGGGGGGTCAGGATGGTCAGGATGGTCAGGATGGTGTGAAAAGGCGAAGGCGGTCGACCTCCAGCCGACTGATGCTATGGGAGTTGGCAGCACGACGACGCCGCGAAACAGAAACGAGAACACCAGACGTAAAGACACCAAGAGGGTCGGTG
>PIJE02004068.1:10000-13756 GCA_002895965.2 Coryphaenoides rupestris
ATATACGAATGTCGACATTTTAGAGATTGGAACAGAGAGATCTCACATCCTGGTGCACACAGTTTGTTTTAGGATTTCATATTGTGAAGGATGGAGATGTGTTTGCTTCAAGATTAAAGATTCAAGATTCTTTATTGCGATGTGTAACAAGCACGGAATGCTTACTCCCCATTCACTCCTGCAGTATTCTTCTAAACATAAATCCATGGGAACCTCTCTCTCCCTCTCTCTCTCTGTCTCTCTGTGTCTCTCTGTCTCTCTCTCTCTCTCTCTCTCCAGCTCTCAGCTCACTCGACAGGCATGGCTGCTAAAGGCTCCGCAATTATGCTCCCCGGTGTGATGATTGGCTTATCTTCTGCAGCCTTGATGAGTTGAAAGAGAGAAGGCGTGGATAGATGGGGAGATAGACACACTCCCTGAGCAGAGGATGGAGGGAGCGACGGAGAGATGACAGCGAGGGGGAGATGAAGAACCTGGAGAGAGAGAGAGAGAGAGGTGAGGTGAGGAAGATTGTCTCAGAGAGAGAGAGAGAGAGAGAGAGAGAGAGAGAGAGGTGAGGAAGATTGTCTCAGAGAGAGAGAGAGAGAGAGAGAGAGAGAGAGAGAGAGAGAGAGGTGAGGAAGATTGAGAGGTGAGGAAGATTGTCTCAGAGAGAGAGAGGTGAGGAGGTAAAGACAGAGAGAGATAAGGACAGAGATACAGAGAGAGAGAGAGAGAGAGAGAGAGAGTCAGAGCTGCAGGGAGTCTCTCTCTCTCTCTCTCGGATAGAAATGAGATAAGGGTTTAGAAAAATACTCTCTGAGCGACTTGTTGACGTTGAACGGAACACAAACCGTTCAGAGAAGAAGAAATGGGGCCGATGTCTTCCGCTGGAGGAGTTGCTTATCTGGACATTCAATATATCTGATCTGGTCGCTTGTTTTATGGCGTTTACTTTACTTTCGGAAGCACTTGAAACGGTCGGCGTTTTTTATTTATTTCATATTTTCTGGCCCGCAAGGCGCCAGGTAGCCTGCAGTCTGAAAACAATACAGTGAGCTGGCACACAAGTTCCTCGGCTAACGGGAAGGAAACGGAGAGAAAGACGTAACCCTCAAGATGTTTAACAGTTGTTGGGGTTTTATTTATTTTTTTTAAACCGAGCAGATGAATCCGCGTCGTGTGAGCCGCCAGCTTCTCCGGGAGATGTGATCTCGTCGAGTCGAGTCGCGCCGGTGGTTATGCTACACCCGACATTATTCAGATGTTAGTCAGATGAGCTAAGCAGGATTTTTATCAGCGCTGTTGGTTCAGCACTTCTTTATGCTAAAATATGGCCGATAGAAACTCTCCATTTGGTTTAATGCAGTTTGTTTAGTACGAAAGGGAAAAAAAAATAACTCCCTGGAAACTGCCGCGCTGATTTAGGATCAGGGAACGACTCGATGAAATGGATTTTCACGTGAGATTAAAACTGTCAGGCCGTGAGAGTTAACGAGTTGCCAAGCGGTGGACTCGTAGCCAGAATGCGACGCGTACGTCAAGACGTTTGTTTGTGTGTTTGTTTGTTCAGTTGATTGGCTTGGTTTGTTTGAACGTGAATCCCAACAGAAGGTTCTCGCTTCGGATGAATTAAAAGTAAATAAGAAGGAGTTATAAAAAAAAAGGTTTAAAAAAGGAACAACTGAGGAAACAACAGTAAGCCTCCGATTGGACCGCAGGGACCGCAGACAGACGCAAGGAGTTGTGTGTGTGTGTGTGTGTGTGTGCGCGCGACCGTCGGACTGCAGACTTCCTGTTTGTGTGTGTGGCTCCGACGGGTCCAGAAGTCGTTAAAAAGTGATTATTTGAGAATGGAACGGAAGGCGCCGGGAAAGCCAGTGGAGAGTGAAATGGCGTACATCTGCCGCTCCGCGCGGCGCCGTTGCTTTGTCGCGACGCTAAGTGTCCATAACTTTCCTCTAATGTGTTTAGATTACGAACGGCACTTTCCGATAACGGACCAATATGACGGAAATACTGCCGGCGAAACAGAGCCCAAATAATAATAATAAAAAGGCAAAATAACTCTCGTCTTTAATGAATACATCGTAAATGTAATTAAGATTACTGCCGCGACTAGAAATTATCGGCGCACATATTTCTTGCACATGTTTCTTTTTGTTATTCGAACATTTCTTCACTTTTGCGACGCGCGTACATCGCGTTCGCTGTGTGCGGACGTATTTGATTCGATTTTCTCAGCGGCCAATTTATCCGATCGACTTCACGCTTGGCGGGTTTATTGCTGAGGACCCCAGGAAGCACATTCTCAAGCGTGAAGTTGTTTTGGGGGGCGAGCGGTTTCCTCCAGAAAGCTGCGAGCAAATTGGCTCGTTCCGAAACAGGCACGGAGCGGGCGACGCGCTGGCCGGGTGTGTTGCCGAGGACCCCGGGAAGCGCGGGATCGTCGAGCGTGGAGTTGTTTGAGCGAGTGTTGTGTTCTCCGAAAAGCGACAAGAAGCAGCAGTAATAACGGAGGCCACGCAGTCAGACGCTTTGAAAATGAACCCGTTTCGAAGGTCACCCATTCATACACCGACGGTGGTGTCAACCATGCAAGGTAACAACCAACACGTCAGGAGCAGGTAGGGTTAGGTGGTGTCTTGCTCAGGGACACCTCCACACTTAGCTAGGAGGAGCAGGTAGGGTTAGGTGGTGTCTTGCTGAGGGACACCTCCACACTTAGCTAGGAGGAGGAGCAGGTAGGGTTAGGTGGTGTCTTGCTCAGGGACACCTTCCCACTTAGCCTAGGAAAGAGCAAGGGTAGGGTTAGGTGGTGTTTGCCTCAGGACACTCCACACTTAGCTAGGAGGAGGAGCGAGCGTAGGTTAGGTGGTGTCTTGCTCAGGGACACCTCAACCTTAGACTAGGAGGGGTAGGAGCCCGGGGATCGAAACGGACAACCTTCCTGTTGCAGACACCGCTCTTATTACTGTCCTGAACTACTGCCACAGCATGTACATGTACATACTGTCAGCCCCACCAACTTAATCATACGTACTACAGTTACGCAACGCTAGCACCGCTACACGTACTACCGTTAGCCGTGCGTGAAGTTGATAGTTGCTGTGGGTTGTCAAGAGTCCTTCGTTTAGCAGCAGATGCCCGGGCGGCGCGCGGAGGCGGCGGCGGCGAGGCGCGGCGGCGAGGTCGCTCCAGCAGATGCCGGCCTCGCGGCCGCCCAGATGCCAACCCAGTTACGCCCGTTCTCTCTCCGGCTGCAGGTTTCCAGCGGGCAGCAGTAAAGCGCGGCGTTAGCTGATGAGTCATGCCGCCGCGCACGCAACATATTCTCCTCCTGTTCGGCGTCTGTCCGCGGTGCTTGTTAACTCGAATACCGAGTTGAAGGCGGCCGCGGTACGAGTCGTGGCTGGGCTGATGTGGCCCTTAAATACACGAAATGGTGTGATTGCAGACATCAGGCGACGCGATGCTAATCATTGTAGAGCCGCGGCGTAAACAGGCCTGTAGCCTCGGTCTGAGTCAGAGGCCAGCGCGTCTGAGGCTGAGTGGCTCCTGGAATGTGTGTGTGTGTGTGTGGTGTGTGTGGTGTGTGTTTCTGTTAACTATGTGGCAGTGTCTGCAATGTCTTTGTCGGTGTCTAGGTGTGGTGTGTGTGTGTGCTGTCTTCATCTGTGTGTCTAGGTGTGGCGTCACTCGGTGTGTGTGGTGTGTGTCTTCCATTGTTGTTGTGTCGTAGTGTGTGCGTCACTCGTGTGTGGTGTCTGCGGGTCT
>PIJE02004068.1:14439-19439 GCA_002895965.2 Coryphaenoides rupestris
AAAAAAGATAGAGATGTGGCTTCTGGTGTCTGCTGAAAGGTGGTGGGCTCCACTTGATTGTCAGCCAGAGCGCCTGACCCCTGACTCCCGCTGCATGCTCTCCAGTGGTCAGGGACTTCGCTGGGGTCTCTGAGGATGGATAAGAGTCTAAAATATTAGTGTCTCTCTGTCTCTCTCTCTCTTCTCTGTCTCTCTCTCTCTCTCTCTCTCTTCCTCGCTCTTCTCTCGTTATCTAATTCTCTCTCGCTTGTCCTCTCTCTCGTTGTCTCTCTCTCTTCTGTGTGTGTCTCTGTCTCTCTCTCCTCTTGTTGGTCTCTCTCTCTCTCTCTGTGTCTCCGTGTCTCTCTCTCTCGTTGTCTTCTCTCTTTCTGCTCTCTGTCTCTATCTCTCTCTCACATGCTTAAATAAATAAGTGGGCTATCTCTCTGCTCTTTCCCCTTGTGTCTCTCCTAAGCCGCTCGTCTCCATCACTCCATCCTCTCTCTCTATATATACTGTATATATAATGCATCTAAACATATAAGTGTCTCTCTATTCTACTGCTATCTGAACATCAATCTCTAATCTCCCCCCCCCCCCCGCTCCCCACCGGACCACCAGGGGAAGGACCCACAGGGAAAGAGAGGGAGATGGACGGTCGTATGTGATACACAAGAGAGAGAGGAGAGAGCGGAGGCAGAGAGGAGAGGTAGATAGGGATGAGAGAGAGTCAAGGAAATAAAAAGGACCAGAGAAATGATGGGTCGAGAGGGGCAGAGAAGTGTTAGAGAGAGAGAGAGGGATGAAAGGAGGGAGAGAGAGGGGAGAGGGGGAGAGAGGGGAGGTACAAGCGACACGAGGGCAGAAGGGGAGGGAGGGTGATGGATGCTAGTGAGAGACAGGGAGGTGAGCTCCCTCCTGGTGATTGGACATCAGTCAGGTTGGGTGGATGGGGGGACCCCCCATTACTGGCCCTGAGATGGAAGAAGGGACCGCCTGGTCAGCACTACGAGCAGCAGATCCCCCCCCCGGCTCCTCCTCCTCCCATTTCCGCCTCCTCCCCTCCATCCCCCGCTCTCCCCTCCCTATCTCCGCGCGTCCTCCTGCCTCCTCCCCTCCTCCTCCTCCTCCATCGCCCCGCTTCTCCCTCCCATCCCTCCTCCTCCTCCCACTATTCCGCCTCCTCCTCTCCTCCGACTCTCCTCCTCCCACCCCCCTCGCCTCCTCGCTCCTTCCTCCTCCTCCTTGCGTGATCTTCCTCCTATGCACTTTTAACCTTGTCTGTTTCTCTCTCTCCTCCTCCTCTCTCTCTCTCTCTCTACTGCCCGCCTCCCTGCCTCTCCTCTCTCTCTCTCTCTTCTCTCTCTCTCTCCTTCTCTATATTTCTCTAATCTCTCTCTTCTCCATCATGTTTATTTCTCTCTCTCTCTCTCGTCTCTCTCTCGTCAGCAGACCGTTTCCATTATCTCCTCGGCCCTCTGCGTTCGTCGACCACAATCCACACCCTCCACCAACCTCCTCACCTCCTCTCCGCCATCTCTCTCTCTGCTCTCATCTCTCTAGTGTATTATCCTCATCTCATCATCCCGCCGCACACCTCACTTCCATGCGCTTATCTCTCACACTGACACAGCAGACACATGGTTAACACACAACACATACACAATCAACAGCCACAGCACACACACACACAACATCACATCATGGACCCCGTGAGGCCAATATGCAATCTCGGCTCTCTCGCGCTGAGCTCGTAGGAGAAGAAACTAGAGGTGTTGATCGCCAGAGAGGAGAGAGAGGGAGAGAGGAGGAAGTGAAAGAGAGGAGATGGAGAAAGAGAGGAGAGGCCGGAGAGGAGCAAGGAGAAGAGAGGCATGCCCGGGGATGAGGAGGAGGAGGAAGAGGAGGCAGCAGATCTTCTGACCCTGAAATCTCCTCCTCCGAGGGGGATCGGTGTGGGAGATGGAGCACTTCGCTCCTTAAAGGAGAGGAGTGGAGGAGGTGATTACCGCAGGAAGAGGTTTCTGAGGGGAACTGGGAGAATGGACGTGGATGGATGAGAGGAGAGAGAGCGAGCGAGAGAGAGGAGGAGAGAGCAGAGAGAGAGAGAGAGAGAGAGAGGAGAGAATTGGAGGAGAGGATGACTGAGACCTGGCTGATGCAGAAGAGGTGACGGAGAAACCCTTGCGCAGTCTTGTGTATCTACTCGGTGTCTATATTTACAGATATATATTATAAGCATAATTATCGCTGAAAACTGTTCTAACATATATTGTTCACACTCCTCCCCACTACGCATCACGTACGTACCTCGTACTTCCGGGTGAGATGTATGTGAGGGGTATAAAGGGAACATGTGAATAAAACCAGCAATCATTTAATTACCAATGATATGGGGAGTATAGGCGGTGGAACCACGCAGTCCAAAGAAAGGACAAGAAGAAAGACAAAAGAAAGTAAATAATACAAAACAAAGACTTGGTGAATTAAAACGCCAGGTGGCTCTTTATAGTTCTAGCTACCATACATCCAGGGGTGATAGGCTACAACAGACCAAATAATAGTACCAGTACACGACATTCACAGTTTCAATGTAAATATGAGACCATCAAAATGGCCGAACAGGGTGGTGCTGGATCGTGTACGGTGAGGGAAAGGGAGGTGGTAGAGGCGTGAGGGGTGAAGGAAGGAGGTGTGAGGCGTGAGGGTTAGGGAGGGAGGTGGTGGAGGGTGGTAAGTGTCATGGGGTGGGAAGGAGGTGGTGAGGTTTGTAGGGCTGAGCGAAGGAGAGGCTGGTGTGAGCGTGTGAGGGGTGAGGGAGGAGTGTGGTGGAGCGTGTGAAAGTGTCAGGGGTGAGGAAATATGGGAGGTGGGGGAGTCTGTGAGGGGTGAGGGAGGAGGTGGTTGGAGGTGGAAGTGTAAGGGGTGAGGAAGGGAGAGGTGGTGGAGGTGTGAGGGGTGAGGAAGGGATAGGTGGAGGTGTAAGGGGTGAGGGAGGGAGGTGGTGGAGGTGTAAGGGGTGAGGAAGGGAGGTGGTGGAGGTGTAAGGGGTGAGGACGGGAGGTGTTGGAGGTGTGAGGGGTGAGGAAGGGAGGAGGTGGTGGTTGGGGTGTAGGGGTGAGGGAGAGAGAACATGGAGGGCAGTGAGTGTGTGAGTGAGATGAGGTTTCCGACACGCCGGGAGGTGGGATGGGATGTGACCTTTGGAGACGCCTCACCCCCTCAGACCCCCTGCTGTGGTGGTCTTTTTTTTTTATAGGTCTGGACGCTCATGGTCTTCAGTACGGATCAATAATCTCACTGATGACTCCAAATCAGGACTTTTACTGTCACTCTGTACGTATTGATAACCTCATCAAGCAGATTCACCTTGAAACAGCGGAAGGGGGGAAGAATACAACACATAATACAACACAACACAACACAACACAACACAACACAACACAACACAACACAACACAGGAGACAACACAACACAACACAACACAACACAGGAGACAACACAACAGAATGCAACACATGCTAAATGACAGCGGGTTTTAGATTTTAGATCTCAGACTGTTCAGACAGGAGATATGAGATTTTAGCTGAGATAACTGCACATTTTAAATGTTTCGTCTATTTTAACTACTATTGATGTACCGTCGTGTTTATTCAAAAATAATTCTGTGTTTTTAATGACAAAACTAAAACCTCAACACAGCAGGGTGCCGGCACGACACGACACAACAAAGTCAGCGACCTGACAGCCGCTCCCACCCGTGACCCATAAAACACGAGCGCAGTTTTACTCCCGTGATTTAAACGGTTGGTTTTACAGCGAGTGAGCGAGCGAGCACAAGGCGAACAGACAGCCGCACGCGAATCTCGGCGAGGACCCCGGAATATACGAGCGCTTATCAAGATCCCGGCGGCGTCGCGTTGCGTTACGAGGGATTATTTATCGCCGCCGTCTGTCTGTCTGTCTGTCTGCTGCCCCCCCGGCCCCGGGACAGGAAGTGGGAGGTCAGTGAGCGCCGGGCCGCCGCGGGCCGCTAAAGATGCTGGGCTAATGACGACCCCACCGCTAGCGCCGCCAGCGCCGCCGCGAGTGCTAGCGCTGACGATAGCGACGGTGATAAAGTACACCAATACACCGACGGAGGACTTCCCGCTCGCAAACGGCGGGTAGCGATTTTTTGGGTCATATTTCTTCTTATTAAAAACCCTGCCTATCACTTTGATGAATGCAAGCCCTTTTTGTTTCGCGTGTTTACTTTTTTGCCGTAACGAACATTATTCTGGATTTTAAAAGAGTTATGTTAAGAAGGGGGTGTGGGGGAGCCAAATAGACCCTTTTATCAGAATCAGAATCAGAATCAGCTTAATTGCCTTAGTTTTTACAAGCAAGGAATGTGCTTTAGTGGAATCGGTGCAAAACATTGAACATTAAACAGAGAGTAATAATATAGAAATTCTAAATATACAGTATATGCAAAACAGGCCATGAAAAGGTGCAATTTAAAGAAAGCTTGTGCGTTAATGTGACGCAATAGTGTCCATGGGGGGCGGGAGTCAGCGGGGTTAAACGTTAATATATATGCAGATATCCGTGAAGGCTTGATCAAGATCCCTCATTATGCTGCCTTTAGGGGGGGGGGGGGGGGGGGGGTTTACACAGAGCCAGACAAGATGTCTGTCGTAATGCCAGACCGTGTGTGTGTGTGTGTGTGTGTGTGTGTGTGTGTGTGTGTGTGTTGATCATGCTGTGTGTTCAGTTGTGATGTTGTGACGAAATTAGTGCATAACATTGAACATTAATATAGAAATTCTAAAACAAAAAAAATACATAAACATTTAAAAAATAATAAAATAAAAAAAATATGTATAGAAAAAATAAGCAATAAAAAGGTGCAATTTAAAGAAAAGAAAAGACTTTTACATTTATAAGAGATGACATTCATTACATGCAACATGTGGATGCGCAACACATTACAATGGCGTGTTTGTGCGATCATAAATACAGAAATCGGAGGAGAAAT
>PIJE02004068.1:26939-29914 GCA_002895965.2 Coryphaenoides rupestris
GGAATCACCTGGAAATATTACAAGTTTATTCGAAGACATCGAGCTTATATACTCATCACTCCAAGCCTGGGAGAGCTTTTCAAACACACGCAAAAAACACACAATGCACACACACACACACACACACACACACACACACACACACACACACACACACACTACAAGGGCACAAAGACAACCTGTGTGTGTGTGTGTGTGTGTGTGTGTGTGTGCGTGTGTGTGTGTGTGCATGTGTGTGTGTGTGGACAGCATGGCCTGTGAAATAGCCACGACTGAGCCAAGAGATTGGAGAAAGAGAGTGTCGGAGAGACTGGAAGAAGAAATAGGGCGAGAGACAAAGGAGTCGAGGGAATCGAGAAACAGTGAGCGAGCGCAACTACTGACGGGGGAGAGAGAGAGAGAGAGAGAGAGAGAGAGAGAGAGAGAGAGAGAGAGAGAGAGAGAGAGAGAGAGAGAGAAGGACTGTCTCTGTGCTGAGGGGGAGCGAGAGAGAGAGAGAGAGAGAGAGAGAGAGAGAGATGAGCATCAGAGAGGGAGAGATGAGAAGGACTGTCTCTCTGGGCTGAGGGGGAGCGAGAGAGAGAGAAAGACAGAGAGAGAGTGAGAGAGAGGAGTGTGTAGGAGAACAGAAGCACAGTGTGTGTGTGTGTGTGTGTGTGTGTCTGTATCGTAGTATGATCCGTGATAAGAAGGAATATTGATTATTCTGCTGCCCCTCCAGGTTCTGACCTGCTGGGGGGCAGCATTACCAACTCACACACACTGAGGAAAACAACTCAGTGTGTGTGTGTGTGTGTGTGTGTGTGTGTGTGTGTGTGTGTGTGTGTGTGTGTGTGTGTCTGTGTGTGTGTGTGTGTGCATGTGTCTACACGTGTGTGTGTATGTGTGTCTGTGTGAGTGTGTGTATGTGCGTCTATGCGTGTGCATCTGTGTGTGCGTGTGTGTGTGTCTGTGTGTGTGCATGTGTGTGCATCTTTGCGTCTGTGTGTGTGTGTGTGTGTGTGTGTGTGCAAGAGTGTGTGTGCACATGTGTGTATCTCTGTGTATTCTTCTGTGTGTGTCCGTGTGTGTGTGTGCTTCTGTGTGTGTGTGTGTGTGTGTGTGTGTGTGCGTGTGCGTTTGTCTGTGTGTGTGTGTGTGTGTGTGTGTGTGCGCTTGCATCTACAGTATGTGTGTGTGTGTGTGTGTGTGTGTCTGTGTGTGTGTGTGTATATATATTTTTCTAACTGGACCCCATCTGGATTAGAGTGACTGGAGCCAAAGTCAAATTCCTCGCAATGCGGCGACACACGGACGCGACAATAACGTGGATTCTGATTCACCGAACGCACATTTATATTAACGTCTAACCATCATGACATATGTGTGTGTGTGTGTGTGTGTGTGTGTGTGTGTGTGTGTGTGTGTGTGTGTGTGTGTGTGTGTGTGTGTGTGTGTGTTTCATCGCGGCTGTAGCCTCGTCGTTTTTTTGTAATCACATCGAATCCAATTAAAGTAAATTACATTCATTGTCGTTTAAAAATCATATTACATCCACCCCTGGTTCGACGGGCCTTCAACGCAGAAGCCCCCCCCCCTCCCCCCCGCCGCAGATGTAATATAAAAATCTAAATTAATTACCGGCGGTCCACTCGATTAATTCAAAATGGTAAATATTGTTTAACAGCCGTTTACTCCCATCGCATGTCGCAGACTAACGGCGCAATCTCCAATCTCCAAGCCCCTCCCCCCTCCTCCCCACAGCTCCTCCCCCCTCCGGACGGCTCCTGCATCCGGCAATCAGAACTGCTGTGCAATTGGCTTAGACCCGACGTGCCCAACACACGGACCAATTTATTTCTAATTATTTATTAGAGTCATTCCATGCGAGTGGTAATTAATAACCCTCTGATGGGGGGAGAGGGGATTCATTGATTTTTCTTTCTTTTTTCGTCCCCCCTGTTGGCAACAAGCAGGAGAATAACAATCAGTAAAATCGCGGGCCGGTCGAACCCGACTCCTTCGGATGTTTAATTCCGAGCGTTGAATGATCGTTCAGGGGTGTAAAATGAGCCCTTTTTCTTAAAGCACGTTTTCTATTACTATGGGATAATTTATATATTTATACACTTTTTATATTCCTCTCTGTGCTTGTTAAAGCACTTTGGGCCTCGTGAAAGGCGATTAAAAAATTCCGCCCTTATTATAATTCACCTCAGAGGAACAAGGCTATTACGATTCCTGTAACATTTTGTTCCGTTTAACCGTCTAACAACACCCTGAGTGAGTGTGTGCGTTTCGTTTCCTCGCGCCGCCGCCTCCGGGGGAATTGAACCCCTAACCCCGGCGGTGTTAACGTTATAACAACGCCGCCGCCGCCGCCGCCCAAAACGGAGCTACAGCAACGGGCCTCCCACGCAGGCGGGCCGACGGGCCGACGGGCCGATGGGCCGGCGGGTCTGTTCGGTAACGGCCAGAATCGCCGACCAGAATCTAATTCCGTCGCCGCAGAAACACTTACAGCCGAGTCGGAGCGGGAGGAGGGAGGGGTCAGCAGAATGTCAGCCAATGAACTGCTTCCTCTTCCTCTTCCTCTTCTTCTTCTTCTTCTTCTTAGAGTGCAGTTTTTCCAACCAACAACAACAACAACAACAACAACAGCAGAAGCTACAACCTCAGGAGCAGAGAGAGAGAGGGAAACGATGTACGTGGAGATTGAAACATCCCCGTGTTCGTGTTCGTGTGTTGTGTGTGTGTGTTTGTGTGTGTGTTTTGTGTGTGTGTTTGTGTGTGTGTTCGTGTGTGTGTGTGTGTGTGTGTGTGTGTTCGTGTGTGTGTGTGTGTTTGTGTTTGTGTGTGTGTTTGTTACCGGGCCGGCGAGGGTCTGATGGAGCTGTCAGGGCAGAGCAGCATAGAGGATGAAGAACACTACACCAACGACACCAAACGACTCAAGTGAAGAGACAAGTCTTCTTCAATTTCCCCGTCTTCTTCTG
>PIJE02004069.1:0-14627 GCA_002895965.2 Coryphaenoides rupestris
GTCGTTCTAATCTCCAGAAGTGTACAACTGTTGTAAGTGAACTTACTGCTAACTTCCTGTGCAAGGATAGTCGCAATTAAGAGAATAAATAACAAAAAACCTTGTCGGCATACGAGAGCTCGCAACACGGCAGCCATCACGTATGGCGCCATCTTAACGTGAGTCGTGCAACAAGACAGCAGCGACAGAACGAAGAAGTTGTTAAAAGAAATTATGTACGTATTGTGAGCCTGAAACCACAATAGAATACATCTGAGCTAGGGACCAATAACAAACTGGAGTACAGCTGCACAGACGTTCCCATTGTTGCATCTTAAGAGGCCTGTAATTGGTATTCTTGTTTTCCGAAAGGGTTACCATAAATACCGCAAATAAAGCCCTGCGTGTGTGTGTACTCGCGTTGACGTACTGTACAGCGCTGTTCCTGTTCCTGCGGTGTGCGTGGTGGACGACTGTGTGTGCGCTGTTGAGGAGGTCTTGTATTTGTTTCTCTGTTTTTGTGTGCTTGTACTCTCTCTACATTTTGTGTCCAAACTTATCCTGTGTGTTGTCTCTGTCTCTCTCTCTCTCTCTCTCTCTCTCTCTCTCTCTCTCTCTCTCTCTCTCTCTCTCTCTATCTCTGTCTCACATACTCTCTCTCTTTGTTATGACTGGAGTGATGATTCATCTGCCTCATGCCGTTCTCCACCTCAAATAGCAAGTTACTAAGAATCAAAGGACAAGAATGCTGACCGAGAGAACTAACGGGCCGTACCCCTCAGTCCCTTTAAACCAGCTGCTTTTGTTTTGCCTTTTGTTTCCACATCCACAAAGGACACGCCAGCGTCAAAATTAGCTTGTAGATTGCGCATGGCTACTAATTACTAGTTGGACACTCGAGGTATAAAAGTGTAAGGACACAGGCATAGGACAAGTGGCACGATAGGAATAACCCTAGACTTAGTAATTAACCTATAGACATTCATGCACGCCCTTGGAATGTTATTGACCAACGTGGGATCAAGTATTGAACAATGCTCCGGTGCATACATCCTGATTGGTCAATAGCATTCCAAGGGTGTGCGTTATTGTTCCATAACGGGACACCTCTACCTTTTTAGCAGTTCTGCATCACTGCACTACAAATCCAACATTAAAAACCATCACGATTGAGTACAATTATCGACCAGATGTTTCCTTAATCGACAACCTAAAAACAATATGCTTAAAGCGCCGTGGAAGAATACATAGCCCTACGTTTGTGGCTGATGAGCTCGATACAATAGCGATAACGTTCTCGATGAAAGTGACTAATATAATATAATCATTACCGCTAACTGCTACGCCCCGGCACCCTGTCGCCTTTTATTCCTCACGTATTTCACAGAATGTCATCATCATTCATACACCCTTCGGCAGACAGAGGGTGTTGAATGCATGTGCATGTGTGTGTGTGTGCGTGTGTGTGTGTGTATGTGTGTGTCTCTCTCTCTCTCTCTCTCTCTCTCTCTCTCTCTCTCTCTCTCTCTCTCTCTCTGTACGTGGTACAGTATGTCTGTGCATTTACGTACGTACATCCTACGCCGCTTTGCCGTCGACCAATGTTCAACGTGCATGCAAAAGTAAGTTAGCTGACACTGCAGTCGCCATGGTAACTGGTTCTTTGCTCCACTGTTAAGAGGTAGTTAGAGGACATGTGCTGGTATGCATATACTGTGTGCGTGTGCGTGTGTGTGTGTGTGTGTGCGCGTGCGTGTGTGTGTGCGTGCATGAGTGCGCCTGTGTGCATGCGTGTGTGTGTGTGTGTGCGTGCATGACTGTGCCTGTGTGCATGTGTGTGTGTGTGTGTGTGTGTGTGTGTGTGTCGATGTCACGTTGCCCTACATGAAGGACATTTTTAGCGTTTCATTCATTTTAATTTTCACAGTGAAAACTGAAATGAAAAATGTGCTCTTCAGTATAGATACACATCTTGTCGTTTCACTAGTCCACTGTCCAGGTGTCAATTGTCTTTGAACAAAGAAGAAATATACAGAATTTAGTGCTTAATCCAATGAGTCACGATTGCATACATGTTATAAATGAGACGCCCTCCCCCCCCCCAGGTTCCTGACGTCATACGATTGCCTTACAGTATAATGTTCTACGTTTCACTTTATGAATCACGCTCTTGGATCATGACGCCGTTGGATGGGTTATCCACGTGATTACACTATTTCAGTTCTGAGCACTATTCCAACATCGTGAAAGCTGCGAGCAAAAAAAAACATTGTTCCAGAAAATAGGTCACAGCCAAGTGACAACACTACCGGCAACAACATAGCTAGAACACACTGTAATTGGTCCCGTGTCAATGAGTTTAATAATAACCATGCGGCACGCGCTCCCTAATGTCTGTTTTCTGTCATCTTTTATTTTGGCGCGTCACATTTTAAGCTCAGGAAGGGAACGTACCCTCTCCACCTCCATCTCCACCTCCCAGCCTTGTTTTGACGGTAGCTATCTTATTGGCAAGTACATCAACTCCTCTCCCTCCCTCCCTCCCTTACTGTCTCCTTTTCATCTTCTCTGATCTTTATCCCCTCTTCCTCTCCAGTCCAAAAGTCCCCTGGATTAGGATCAGTGGGCCACTGTTTTTGTTCAGGAAGGAGACAGAGACAGACAGAGACGGAGACGGAGAGACAGAGGAAGCGAGTGAGAAGAATAGAGTGACATAGAGAGAACAAGAGAGAGAGAGACAGAGGAGGAGAGTGAGAGACAGAGAGAGAGAGACCGAGGAAGAGAGACAGAGAGAGCGAGACAGAGAGAGGGAGACAGAGAAAGACCGAGAGAGCGAGACAGAGAGAGTGAGACAGAGATAATGAGACTGTGACAGATAGAGAGAGATTGCGTGTGATGAGAGAGAGAGAGAGAGAGAATGATAAGAGTAACTGGAATGATACATTAAGTTGAAATACACATACAACATAAAATGAAACATGAATAAAGTGGTGCTGGGGAATAAACAACAGCAGTATCTTATGAAGACAGGTATCGAGACAAGAGGCTTGAAGTGAGACCCTAAGTAATTACAGGACCGCCAGATACCTTCAAGCCCTCTCTTTTATCTCACCCTTTGTGCGTGCGTCCAATTCAAGTGATAAAACATCTGTGGGTATAAGATCCAGCAACACCCCCCCCCCCCCCCCACACACACACACACACAATAGTAAAACATCTTCTTGCCCGCTTGCGCCGGCTGAATCGGCTGTTGCTTCTTGATCTTATATAAGTAATTGATTATGATGACAATACAAAAAGAGCAGGGGCTACAATCTTACAGTGCATTGCAATTTCACTTGATAATATAACACAGCCTTATGTCCAAAATACACAGGATCCACTTCTTCTTGTTTCTAAAGCATCTCTAAACCATGATTGTTATTGTGCTGCTATTATTATACATCGAGTCTCCTCTCGGCCTGACACTAGAGGGCGCATGCCTACTGAGGTCCTGCTGTAATTGCCCCGCGTGGGTCTACCTGCACGAAACACGTTCATTTATATCTCTTTGAGGGCGGGGATATAGAGACGCTCACTTTTTCTCCCCTGGTCAAAGGGAGGAGCCTCTCAAACCCCTCGACATGCACCAAGTGGAGGCTGTAGAGACAGAAGTACTAGCAGCAGCAGTAGTAAGTAGTAGTAGTAGTAGTAGTAGTAGTAGTAGTCCGTGGAAGTATTTACAGTGTTTACTGTCAGTTCGTCAGCAGCACTACTACGGCAGCCCCTTCTTCGGTGATGCCTGTTGCTGAACACCTTGGTACCATTATTTGATCGCCAGGAGGAACCAGCCAGCCAGCCAGCCCCGGTCACCTCTCCCTATCCTCCTCCTCCTCCTACCTGCTCCAGGTAAGGCTGACTTGATGTGTGTGAGGCTCAGGAATGCCAGGACGGATTGCTGCAAGACTTTCCTGCAGGGAAATTCCTGCAGGGCCACTTATATATATGCTGCTACAGTGCTGCAGACACATGTAGTACTTAACTGTAATCGCATCTCCCAGAAATAAGCATAAGCATAACATATTTATTGTTGTTGGCAATGGCTGTTCATGGATGTAGAAATAAAGATGTAACTAGTATTGTTTAAAGCTTATTGTATATATGCTATATAGGCAGAAGAGGCCTATAGTACTGTGTATGACTATAATGTATTAATGAAGTTGCCAAGGCCTAGTATCAATTCCAGAAGGAATCTTATAAAGATAATCTGAAGCAAATTGCACACTGACTGCAATAAGAGTTTATTCATCATATCAGTGTTAAGTGATCATTGGTTCTGTCTGTGGTGCCCTGGTGATGCTTCTAACTTTATAAGCGTTATAAGTATTATATTATAAGTGGACCGAGGCTTTTAGTCATGTCTGCTGATTTTCTGTGATCATGGGTTAGTGAGAGTGTGTGTGTGTGTGTGTGTGCGTGCATGAGTGCGTGCGTGCGTGAGAGAGAGAGATAGTGAGTGTGTGTGTGTGTGTGTGTGTGAGAGGGAGTGAGGGAGAGAGAGGGAGAGATAGTGTGTGTGTGTGCGTGAGAGAGAGAGAGAGATGGAGTGAGCGAGAGAGAAGGAGAGATATTGTGTGTGTGTGTGTGAGGGAGAGAGAGAGCGTCTGTCATGTGTATGTGCGTGATCATGCGTGCACGGCAACACGCGTGTGTTATTATTTGTGCGCCCCCCCCCCCCCCCCCCTCCTCTGCATAATTGTTTTTACGGTGCCGCCTGGCTGTCCCGCTTCCCGGGCCCCCGGGGGAAGTCCTGCCCGCAGACAGGCAGCTCGGCCCGGGAGGGGACATGCCGGGTCCTGCCGCTCCTCTGAAGTCTTACCTCACTTTGAACTGGCTGCTGGAGCGATGCTCCGGGTGGAAATCAATCCGTTTGTATCCCCCCCGCCCCCTCCCTCCCCCCTCCTCACCCCTCTTTATCTATCTCCCGTTTGGTGCTCTGCTGCTGCGGCCTCGCCCCCCCCCCCCCCCCCTCAGTACGTATAGCGTCTTTCATGTTCACAGGTAGGAGTCAGAGGGAAAAGATGGAAAGGGAAAAAGTCACAACTCATCTTCAAATGAGTATAACACCACGGCGTATGAGGATGAAAGAGGGGTGAAAACCAAACCAAACCAAGGCTGGAGCCACGGAGTCAACATTGGGAAATCTGTGTATTGTTCTGTGAAGACCAAGTCCAGATAGGGTGGCCCCAAGGCTCAGCAAGTTGTGGATTACTTACTTAGTAAACTTGGGTGGGCAGCAGGGTGCCTGTCATAGCATAGAACATTTGTTTTATATTTATATTTGAATATTGAGGAGGATGTGTCTCCATCAATATATCTTATAATTACGGCCTTGGTGAAAACTAACAAAGAGAGCATTTGTAATCATTGTCATATTAGTTTGATTTGATGAATGTGTTTTCTTACAACGCTTTATCGGTTTCTACAAACAACGCCGAGTACCGGAATTGAAACAAGGGCCCTTTTGGAAACAAGGGCCCCCATCACTGACAGGGAAAAGGAGATTGCGTCCCCTTAAATCGTAAGACGTTCACAGTTTTCCTCCCTCATGGAAATCATTGCACCCCGGAGGCTTGTTAAGCCATCGCAGCCATTCAACCGATGCATCAATCTCTCTTCGAAACAGATCCTCTCCGGAGGTGATCTTACAGAAGTTATTGTCGAACTTACTAACTGATTTAATGTTTCATGTGAAATAACCTAATTTCTCATCGATTATGGGCCTACATTCCTGCTGTGCGTCCTGCAGGCAAGAGAGAGAGATAATCAAAAAAACAAGAGAGTAGAGAGAAGAGATGACTCGCGTTATAATATTAAACTTAACTCAAGCCAGGCACATACTGTATATTCAATCAGTTAATCGGAGACTTGAGCCTGGAGGCCTGAGGAGGCCTTCACAAATGCTGCTTTTAGCACAGCACTTTTGTTCTCAATGATATCACCATTGATATCATTGAGAATCGCCACGTTATCGTGGTGGGGGGGTTTGGGCGCCCCCGTGACCCTGGGAGCTGTGATGTCCGGGGAATTAGCCCCTGGTAGGGTCTCCCAAGGCAAAGTGGTCTCAGGGGAGGGGCCAGACTAAGAGCGATTCAAAGACCCCATGAAAAGACTCCCGGAAAGAACAGTCACCTCGCCCGGACAAGGGAAACCGGGGCACCCTTCTGGAGCCAGACCTGGGAGGGGAGCTCGTCGGCGAGCGTCTGGTGGCCGGACCTGGATCCACGGGGCCCGGCCGGGCCAAGCCCGAAAAGACAACGTGGAGTCACCTCCCTGTGGGCTCACCACCTGCAGGGAGAGTCATTGGGGTCGGGTGCATTGTATACCGGGCGGTAGGCAAAAGCGGGGTCCTGGGCGTGCGGATCCCCGTCATCGCCGACTGGTTCTAGGGACGTGGAACGTCACCTCACTGGCGGGGAAGGAGCCGGAGCTGGTGCGGGAGGTGGAGCGGTACCAACTAGATATGGTTGGGCTCACCTCCACGCACAGCACCGGGTCTGGAACCAAACTCCTGGAGAGGGGCTGGACCCTCTACTTCTCCGGAGTTGCCCAGGGTGTGAGGCGCCAGGCGGGTGTGGGGATACTCGCAAGTCCCCGGCTGAGCGCCGCTGTGTTGGAGTTCTCTCCGGTGGACGAGAGGGTCGCCTCCATGCGACTGCAAGTCGCTGGGGGGAAGGCTCTGACTGTTTTGTGTGCCTACACACCAAACAGCAGTTCAGAATATCCGGCCTTCTTGGAGTCCTTGGGTGGCATCCTGGAAAGGGCTCCATCCGGGGACTCCATAGTTGTACTGGGTGACTTCAACGCACACGTGGGCAATGATGGAGAAACCTGGAGGGGAGTGATTGGCATGAACGGCCCGATCTGAACCAGAGTGGTGTTTTGTTATTGGACTTCTGTGCGAGTCATGGACTGACAAACACCATGTTCGAACATAGAGTGGTCCACAAGTGTACCTGGTACCGGACCTGGGATCGGTCCCTGTACGAACAAAGTCGAGCACGTTCTCATTCTGTATTGTATATACCATTCATACTATATTCTACTTTATTTTATATTTATGCTTCTTGTCGTTTTTGCACTACTTGCTTTTTAATGCTTTTTAACTCTTATTATTATTATTCTTATGTTGTCTGTATGCACCAACAACCACAGCAAATTCCTCGTATGTGAAAACTACTTGGCGAATAAAGCAATTCTGATTCTGATTCTAATGCTAGTCCTGGTGCTAAGTGCTAGTGTTACTGCTGGAGCTAGTGCTGGTAGCAGTGCTAAGTGTTGGTGCTAGTGCTGGTGTGACTGCTAGTGCTGGTCCTGGTGCTAGCGTTACTGCTAGTGCTAGTGTTACTGCTGGTGCTGGTGCTAGTACTGGTGTTAGTGCTAGTCCTGGTGCTAATTGCTGGTGCTAGTGTTGTGTTGACTGTCTGAGAAGGTATTCTGTGACATTCTGTGAATGTCAGCATATAACAATGTATATTTTAGTACATTGATTTATATGTGTATTGCTCCCATGGATATTGTGTTGTGTATTTTGTTGTATATTTTATTTTATACCGAATTTCTATTCTAGTTCTATTTCTATTTAGTAGTTCTATTTCTATTTAGTATTCTTTTATAACTACTGTCGGCTGTGTTTTGCACACAAGATTTTCACTCACTGCTTATACTCACGTGTAAACTGTGAAGTGGCAATAAAATACTTGAAACTTGAACTTGAGAACTGCACAGAAGCATGAATAACCATGTCTGTCAGGTATAATTAGCCCCTCCAGATACAGAGACGTCATGCTCTCCTGCACAGGCCTATACACAGGCCTACTGTATACACAGGCGTAAACACAGGCCCTGGTCTACACAGGTCTACTGCATACACAGGCCTAAACACAGGCCCAGGCCTACACAGGCCTATACACGGGCCTACTGTATACCCAGGCCTAAACACAGGCCTATACCCAGGCCTACTGTATACACAGACATAAACACAGGCCTATACCCAGGCAAAACACCCGACATCCGACTGCAGTTATAAAAGAATACTAATAGAAATAAAAATAGAATAGAAACTATATTAAAGTTACAAAAAATCTAAACAAAAGAAAACTGTATAAGAGAAAATAAAGTATACAAAAAATATTAAGGGGAGCAATACAAATATAAATCAATGTAATAAAATATACATTGTTATATTTTGACATTCACAGAATGTCACAGAATACTTCCTCAGACAGTCACACTAGAACACACTAGAACAACACTAGCACCAGCAATTAGCACCCGGACTAGCACTAGCAGTAACACTAGCACTAGCAGTAGCACTAGCACTAGCACCAACACTTAGCACTACTACCAGCACTTGCACCAGGACTAGCACTAAGCACTAGCACTAGCAGTAACACTTAGTACTAGCACTTGTTCAGCAGCCTGATGGCCTGACTGTGGAAGCTGTCTCTGAGTCTGCTCGTCACTTGATACTGCGGTATCGCCTGCCTGACGGTAGAAGTGTGTACAGTTCGTGGCTGGGGTGGTTATTGTCTTTAATAATCCGTTTGGCCTTGGCCACGCACCGCCTGGTGTATATATCCAGGAGGGAGGGAAGCTCACCTCCAACGATGTACTGGGCCGTCCGCACCACCCTCTGTAGTGTTCTACGCTCCAGTGCGGTGCAGTTCCCGTACCAGACGGTGATGCATCCAGTGAGAACACTCTCGATGGTACTAGAGTAGAATGTTCTGAGGATGCGGGGGCACATCGGGACCTCGGGAACAACAGCCTGGGACAGGGACCGGTTGAAGATGTCTGCGAAGACTCCTGCCAACTGGTCTGCGCATGCTCTGAGGACGCACCCCGGGATGTGGTCTGGGCCCGCCGCCTTCCGGATGTCCACCCGCTTGAAGGCTCTGCGCACGTCAGCCTCTGAGATGTTCAGCAGGCTGCTCTCCTCAGGCAGCGCTGACTTCGGCGGGCTGCCGTTCACGTCGAACCGAGCAAAGAAGGTGTTTAGCTCGCCTGGGAGGGAGGTAGAGGAGTTCTCTACACCGCTGGTTCTCCCTCTGAAGTCCGTCATTGTCTGTAGCCCCTTCCACACACCCCTCACGTCGTGGCTCTTGAATTTGTCCTCCACCCTGTTCTTATACTCCCGCTTGGCAGAGCCGATGGTCTTGCGGAGGTCGTAGCGGGCTCTCGTATATTCCACCATATTCCCGGAGTCAAAGGCGGCGTTACGCGTGCGGAGTGCGGCGCGAACATCGCCATTAATCCACGGTTTCTGGTTGGGATAAATCCGAATGGACTTAGTAGGAACAACGTCATCTATGCATTTCTTGATGAACCCGGTGACTGAGGACGCCTACTCGCTGACGTTATTGTCCGACGCGACCCGGAACATATCCCAGTCCGCGTCGTCAAAACAATCCTGCAGCATAGACTCCGATTGGTCCGACCAGCATTGGACCTCCTTCACAGCGATTGGTTGCTGCTTCTGTCATAAGGGCATCCTGAAACTTTGTGTTTAGTCATTATTTATTCTATGCTTTGCCATTCTTCCACTCATTGTCCTGTCATTTCAGATCCTGCCACTCCCACCTGCCCACAGTATCCTGAGCCCATCCCATCACCTGACTGCCCCGCCCAGTTAATCACCTTACTCCTACCATCACCTGAGTCTGCTCTACTCACCTGTTTCCAATTCCCTCATTAGAACAGTATTTAACACCTGCCTTATCCCCTTTGTCTTTGTCAGATTGTTTTTGCAGCGGAGCTTAGTGTACCTGTCTCTACTTTTTTGACGCCTGATTATCGGATACCCTGTTTTGCGACTTTTGCCTGTTTGATTACCGAGTTTGGATTAAACCCTTTGTGGACTTTGATTTCATCTATTAGTTCTGTGTCGTGCTTTTGGGTTCTACCTGTTCTGGTACCGTTACAGCTTCAGTCTCTGGGAGTAGTTGGATCGAGCGGTGATCCGATTTGCCGAACGGTGGGCGGAGGAGGGACCTGTAGCCGTCCCGGAAGGGGGTGTAGCCCCCATTTTACATCATCAACATGCACACATAAGACCTTGAACAGACAGTTAACAGATATAAATAATATATTTATTTCCCATCTCTGCAGGTTTTTTTGCACTTTCTCTAATTGTGTATTACAAAGTTGTCATATGAAATCAAATAAACAATAGATGTGAGCAGAGAATAAGGTTAAGGGGACAAAGGGATCGTGTCTGTGTGTGACAGAAGGAAAGAGAGAGAGAGAGAGAATCAGTTGGAATTTAAAACAGGCTACCTCTGGACAGAAAAAGACAATGGGAACCTAGGGACCCAGAGAGCCAGAACAGCACTTAATTACAGTCTGTTTAGGCTTAATTGTCATCGGAAAAATAGAACAGCCAGTTCCTCCTCCTGCTCCCGCCCCCACCCTCCATCCTCTCTCATCCTCTCTCTCTTTCCCTTCCGGCCCCTCTCGTTTGATTTCTGTCTTGGCCACTTTCCCCCGACCACTTGATTGGCTGTGTTTAATACGGTGCTTCCTTGATCAGACAGGAAGTCATTACCCGGCTGAGACAATAAATATCTATTCGGCGGGGGTTAAAAGGCTCTCAGTGCGAAAGCCACTACCCAGACGCATGCAAATTGACGCCAGGCCCGCTGTAAAGCAATTGACCGCACTCGATTTTAATCGAAGAATGAGCAGCCAGACACATGAAGGTCTCTGACAGTGGAATCATTTGATGGGTGTACACTGTGGTCAGGTTTCTTTCAACTTTGAAAGTTTGTAGACGTTGTATACTTATGTGGTGCAGGTGTAGTGTCACAGTGCATGAAAATAGATTAAATTAAATGTCGTGTCGAATGGCAAGGGTTCGCTCAATCAATCAATCAATCAAACGCTTTAACTTTGACTTTGACTTTTCACTCAATCATTGTGTGTTTCTGCCCTTAAGGCAGTGGTACGACTGGTACGATGCAGCAGATTAATCCAGATTGTGCTCAATCTGACTGAGACGCTTCAGACTCCCGTCTGGACGTCTTCCGCGTTCATTTCTCTTGGTGACCACTTGCTTCTAGATACTGACTTCAATTGGATTGTCAATATAACCTAAGAAACACACGGCCAGTCAGTGTGACCAACTCATGAATTGTTCTCTAAAGACAATGTCATTTTAAATAACACTGTATATATACTGTATACAATATACTGTGTATATATATACTGCATATGTAGATATGAAGGGAAAGCCCTAGCTCAGGAGGTAAGAGCGGTTGTCTGGCAACAAGAAGGTTGCTGGTTCGCTCCACCTCCACCTCGACCTAGTGTCGAGGTGTCCCTGAGCAAGACACCACCTAACCCTAACTGCTCCTGACGTGTTGGTTGTTACCTTGTATGGTTGACACCGCTGTCAGTGTGTGAATGTGAGGCAACAAATCTGTTCTGACATTTCTCACAACGTATTAATTTGAGACATTCCGACTTAGATTCTTCCCGAGAGCATTGCAAATGTTCCGTCTGTAATCCATTGTCGCCATAGAGTAATCTATATCCCGAATATCATTTGCACTGCAGCGTTCCAACGAGCAGCCCCACAGAAACCCGGACCAAGTCCGAACAGGCAGAGTGTGGCGCCACGTTCAAAAAACAAAGCCCACCGCACCACAGACCTCACTTTTCCACCACATCCACCACAGGCGGGAGAGACACCCGAGTGATGTGCCTGCTCACGGTTTCCTGTGTGTGCAAATTACCCGCATGCGTGTACATGCGCCAATCAACCAACTGAGTGCCATAAAGTCTTTATCGTTATTATTATGATGATGATGGTGTCATCATCGGGCCAGTGTTATGCATGAAATCCCTCACACAGAGAGAGAGAGAGAGAGAGAGAGAGAGAGAGAGGGGGGGGGGGGGGGATTTTGTGTGTGTGTGAGAGAGAGAGAGAGAGAGAGAGAGTGAGAGAGAGGGGAGAGAGAGAAAGAAAGAGAGGAGAGAGAGAGTGGAGGGTGAGGGAGGGAGAGAGATTGAGGGATAAAGACAGAGAGAGAGGGGGAGAGTGAAGTAGAGAGAGAGAACCAGAGAGACACACAGAGAGAGAAAGAGACACACACACAGAAAGACAGCCATAGAGACAGAGAGAGGGGGGGGGAAGGAAGGAAAAAAAGGTTGTTAAGAAGTTGTGTAACAAGATGGAAGGCTACCGTAGGAGGAGGAGCAGGAGAAGAACACCCCATAATGAATGGATGAATGACGACTGACAGTCTACTAGTGTCTCTAGTACTATCTACGGTACATCAACGAATGTGTGTGTGTGTGTGTGTGTGTGTGTGTGTGTGTGTGTGTGTGTGTGTGTGTGCGGTATTTATTCTCTTATGGGGATTCCCGTGTTACATCCACCCCCAACGCTGACATGCATAGGAACTAACTCTGCCATGACACCCTTTGTGTTAGGACGACCAATTTTGCCGGTCACCCCGTGCTACAGTAGGCATCAGGACGGAGCAGAGCTGCTTTTGAAGTGTGGACTGGGTTGGGCCTTCCAGAGCATCAAGACGCATTACGCTTGTCACTGTAGGCCAGGATTTGGATATTATGAATGTGCTTAGACTCCGGTCTTGTTCACCTGGAATGTGTGAGTTTTGGTTTGGCCACGGGGTGATGGTTGGTGGTGAGGGTGAGATCGAACACATTTCTGAGCTCCGTGACAGTTTGAGAAATATAAAACACACGCATTTGTGTCGGGCATTTTAATTGAGCGAATCCTCAACGTCATCGTGATAATCCACCCTAGAAGAAGAATCCCTCCCCCTCCCCTGTGTCTCGTCTCAAGATGTCTTCCTTTAAAAAAACAAAAAAAACATGCCTTTGTGAGGTTTCATACAGGTTTCATAGCTACAATCTATACATGCAGACAGAAACCACGCCTGGATGAAGCCATACAACAGACACATTTCTCCGGGACGTGAGGGAGCTATGTGTGGCGGTGCGTCTCCCCCCTGCACCCCCCCTCCCGCCCCTCACACCCCCCCTTAGGAGCCAGCCCCCCCCCCAGCTAATGACAGAGCTAATGATAGGCAAGGTATTTATCGGAGATTATGCGGTCGTTAGAAGATTAATCCCCCCGGGGACCACCAGACTGCGGCCAACTTTCATTGCAGGCGTGTCCCGACAAAAAGAGAAAACCAGCGAGAGACAGAGACACCACCAGAGAGAGAGCGAGAGAGAGAGAGAGAGAAACAGAGGAAAACATAGCGAAAAGCATAAAAGAAAGGAAGAAAGAATAAAAGAAAGAGAGAAGGAAAGAAGGAAGGAAGAAAAAAAGATGGATTGTGATTGTGAGATAAGGGGGGATGAAAAAAAGGAAGCGAGGGAGAGAGAACAAGATGTAGAAAGAGAAGGAAACGCTTTTTAAACAGTCAGTGGTGCATTCCTCGCCAGGAGACTGGCGTGTCTGTCTGTCTCCGTCTCCGTCTCTGTGTGTGTGTGTGTGTGTGTGTGTGTGTGTGTGTCCTGTGAGCCTTGAAGTGTGAGATAAAGAGCCGTGCTGGTGTTTATGTTCATTGTGTGTATGTGTGCGTAATTAATGTGTGTTCATAATTAATAGCTTGTTTGTTTTGTGTGTGTGTGTGGGTGTGTGGTGGGTGTGGGCGGAGGAGGGATACAGAGATTGCGATAGTGTGTGCATGTGTGTGTTTGGGGAGTTTGTTGGATTGCTCAATTCAAGTAGTCTTGGGATGACAGCCTTTTCATTATTATGGTCATAATGCGAAGTTCAGTTAATTTTTGTCTTTCAGCAGAGTTACAGACGCACACACACACAGAGACACACACACACACACACACACACAGACACACACAAACACACACACACACACACAAACAAATAAACACAGGTTGTGGCCCTACCACGTAATTAGTCTTCTTTTACAGTCATGGTGTGTGTGTGTATGTGTATGTGTGTGTGTGTGTGTGTGTGTGCGCGCGTGTATGACTGTATGAGTCTGTGGGGGCTTTAATTAAGCAACATCAAACAGGGAGTGAAGGGAGGGCAAGTGGTTTTGGCAGAGAATGTATGTGAATTGTCTCGAGACGGGGGTGTTACCAAGTCCCCCTGACAAGAACTTTGATTCGGTGGCATACCGGACAGGTACCGTTCTCCCTCGGACGGAAGAAAGAAGAAGTCGTTGCACGGGCCAAAAAGAGAAGGGGCAGAGAGATCATTGGAGACTCAAAAAAAAGAGGAACACTGTAACAAACAGTTGCTCAATCTTTCACAGAATGCAGACACATTTGCAGAGAAGGCTGAGGGCAAGGCCCGCAGTCAGATGGCGTCAGCTAATAGCCAGTAAACCACTCTGAGGAGGGCCGCAAAGGAGAAAGCAGCTGAGCTCAAGAATTGAGGAGGAGAATTCTGCAAAGGGAGAGGAGCTGAGATTTATGTAGTCCACACACACACATAACGCATCCGCAACGATCACCAGATGTTGTATGTTGTTGTTTTTTCTGTAGTTCAATGCATCTAACTGTGTTCAGATTTGTCATGTTAATTAAATATATTCATTTGGAGTATTTTGTGACTTGCATTCTTTTGTATGTTGTTGTTGTTTTATTCGTCGTATAGTGGT
>PIJE02004069.1:17763-29902 GCA_002895965.2 Coryphaenoides rupestris
CTTAAATTTAATTCATAATGGTCTTAAAAAGGTCTTAAAAAGTCTTAAATTTGACTTGGTGAAACCTGCAGAAACCCTGCACACGCTGCATACTGCACACACACAGAGGAAAACACACACACACACAGGCTCCTTTGGCTGTGTGTTTGTGATGATAAAAGGATGGATATCCTATTAGGATTTGTAGTAAACTTGTCTCTATTAAACAAGTTAAATATGTCAGAGGTATAGAATTACATTTTGTGTGTGTGGTGTGTATGTGAGTATGTGTGTGAGTGGGTGGGTGTATATTTCTCACCTGGACATTTACACGCTCTGTACCGAATTGTAGACAGACAGAGACAGACAGAGAGAGAGAGAGTGACGTGATTGCAGAAAATGACATCATGCAGATGCAGTTGCTACGGCGATGCGACGAATCAGGTTATGATGATGATGATGATGATGAGGTGTGGTGAGGACTGACAGCTGGGCTGAGCTTAGGCGGCCCGCTGTTGTTGTGCATCCTATAAAAAGCTTATAGGGCTGATGACGTGCTGCCGTGTCACACACAGACACACACACACACACACACACACTGCGGGAGGCCGGCCACACACACACACAGCATGCTGGCAGGGCTCCCGCCGCTACCACTACCCCCGCCGCCGCCGTGCGTACGGTGAGCTCGGTGTGTTCTTCTGAAGCGTGAACAGTCAATAGGCCTTTGGTTGAATTATGTGTGCACACACAAACATAAATCAGGACTTTTTCTTTTGTCTCAACTGCTGCCCGC
The DNA here is from genome assembly GCA_002895965.2 of Coryphaenoides rupestris. Classification (NCBI taxonomy): domain Eukaryota; kingdom Metazoa; phylum Chordata; class Actinopteri; order Gadiformes; family Macrouridae; genus Coryphaenoides; species Coryphaenoides rupestris. The sequence goes on from PIJE02004069.1 coordinate 18,539, forward strand.
CTGTTGTTGTGGTTTTGTTCCAGGAGAGGGAAGCGACCATGTCCCGGAGGAGGAACCAGACCAAGGCCCTCGCCATGTCCTTGTTGTTGGTAAATACCGCCCTGCTTCACAGTCCTCTCCTGCTCTTGTCTAGGGCTGAACAATTCATCCAAATAGGATCTCAATCACAATAGGGCCCAGTGCAATATCCAAATCGCAGGAGCTGCACTTGGGTAAAATGTGTCAATGTTATAGCAGATTTGTTAAAATTGTGATGCTAAAATGATAATTTCCCACGAATGGTGAATCATATCACAAACGTCAAATCTGTCAAATCTGTCAAAAATAATATGCGATATGACTGTGTTACCAAATCGTCCAGCCCTACAAGTTCAAACTGCCCTTTTAAGAAATATTCCCTCCATTTTGTCTTCACTCCTCACCATTTAATTATATTCAGTTTTTTTTCCCGCTGCTTTTGTCTTTAAAAAGAAAAAAGTTGCTCCCAGTTTAAGGTCTGGCTCTACCATAGCCACAGTCCCCTTGTTGTTATGGGATTTCCATCTCCCAAACAAGCCTTAATACGGCCAAATACCCATGGGCTTACAAATAAATAAATGTATTGATCAATGGGTCGGTTATCCATGAACTGAAAACCCAACACACCACACACACACACAAGGATTGGGTCAGTTCCTGTCTCTATAGCCTCTTAGCTTATGGGCTTCAACATAACCTCTCACAGTTTATGGGAAGGAAACAAGAACCCGTTGTTCATTTCCGTTCGTCCCTAGTGTTGCGTTCTGCAGATCATCCTTTGAAGCCGGGTGATCTGTTAGAGGGGCTCTCTCCACTCCGTAGGGGGTCTCCACTGCAGGCCTGTCTTCCACTGCACTGGATTGTGGCTTAACTCCAGATGCTACTTATTACACCCTCGACACACACACACACGCACATGCACATACACACACGCACCAGTGCTCTCACACCCAGATCCAGCCAGACAATTCATCGTGGAGGTGGACGCCTCAGACACGGGCATCGGGGCCGTCCTCTCCCAGCGGTCGGAGGAGGACCAGAAGATCCATCCCTGCGCTTTCTTGTCTCGCCGTTTCTCTCCAGCCGAGAGGAATTACGACGTGGGCAACCGGGAATTGCTGGCAGTACACGCGGCAATGGAGGAGTGGAGACACTGGCTCGAGGGAGCCACGCTGCCATTTTTGGTATGGACGGACCATAAGAACTTGACCTATATTCAGAAGGCCAAGAGACTCGAACCCCGACAGGCGCGCTGGGCGCTCTTTTTTGGCCGCTTTAATTACATCCTCACCTACCGCCCCGGGTCCAAGAATGGCCGAGCAGATGCCCTCTCCCGACTGTTTTCGGGAGAGTCGTCAGTCATATCGGACAGGTCGGACCAGTCGGAGTCCCCGGACACCATCATTCCCCCAGCCCGAATGGTGGGGGTCGTCACCTGGGAGATTGAGGCGGTGGTGAGGGGGGCTCAGGACGACCAGCCCGATCCGGGTGGGGGACCCCCGCATCGTTTGTTTGTGCCCTTGAGTGTCCGGGCGCAGGTGCTGGAGTGGGGTCACTCGAGCCGACTCGCGTGCCACCCCGGGGTCCACCGGACAGTGGATTTCTTAAGACGACGTTTCTGGTGGCCTACCATGGACCATGATGTGCGGCAGTTTGTGGCCGCCTGCACCACCTGTGCCCGCAGCAAGGCCACTCATCGGCCGCCAGCGGGTCTCCTGCGCCCCCTTCCGGTGCCCAGTCGGCCGTGGTCCCACATAGGGCTAGACTTTGTCACGGGTCTCCCCATGTCGAAGGGAAACGACACCATCCTCACCCTAGTGGACCGGTTCTCCAAGGCCGTCCATTTCGTCGCCCTCCCCAAACTACCTTCTGCCGCGGAAACGGCGGACCTGCTTGTCGCCCATGTGGTCCGCCTCCACGGGATTCCCCAGGACATTGTGTCTGACCGGGGTCCCCAATTCACGTCCAGGGTGTGGCAGGCGTTTTGTAAGGGGATTGGGGCCACGGCTAGTCTCTCCTCGGGGTACCACCCACAGACAAATGGGCAGACGGAGAGGGCTAATCAAGCGCTGGAGGCGACATTACGCTGTGTCACTACCAGCAACCCAGCCTCCTGGAGCGAGTACCTACCCTGGGTGGAGTATTCTCTAACTGCATGAGAAGCTCGGCAACCGGTCTGTCCTCCTTTTGAGTGTTCCCTGGGCTACCAACCCCCTGTGTTTCCCCAACAGGAGCTGGAGGTGGCGGTCCCGTCCGTCAGGGCCCACTTCTGCCGGTGCCGCGCGCGTTTGGAGGGCTGCTCGAGCCGCATGCTCCAGGCCACGGAGCGGTCCCGCCGAACGGCCAACCGACGACGAGTGCCAGCCCCCGCCTATCAAACGTGGCCAAGAGGTGTGGCTGCTGGCCCGGGACCTGCCACTCCAGACGGCCTCCCGAAAACTGGCTCCCCGCTATGTGGGGCCCTACACCATCGACCACATCGTGAACCCCACTGCAGTTCGTCTCCTGCTCCCGCCGTCTTTAAATGTACATCCCGTTTTCCATGTATCCCAACTTAAGCCTGTCGTCTCTAGTCCCCTAGCTCCTCCAGTACCGGTCCCTCCACCTCCCCGAGTCCTCGACGGTGGTGACAAGGTGTGGGACGTTGACAAGCTGCTTGCTGTCCGCCGTCGGGGACGGGGTTTCCAATACCTGGTGGAGTGGGTTGGATATGGCCCGGAGGACCGCAGCTGGGTTCCCACATCATACCTGGCTGATCCCGCCCTCCTGCAGGAGTTCTACCGGGAGAACCCAAACGCCATCGGACGGTCGCCCGGTGTCTCCCGTAGGAGGGGGGGTCCTGTTATGGTGCGCTCCTCCCCAGAGCGCACCGCGTCATCACCAGCGGCTCGGGATCCCAGCCCGAACAATCCCGAGTCTCCCGAGCGAGCGAGACACGCCCTGCGGAGGCGAGCCCGTGGGGCGCCAGGTGTAGCGGATGACAATCACGGCACCGCAGATACTTAAGCCCGTTCTGAACAAAGACTTTTGCTAGAACGTACTACCCCCGCGTCACTAGCTCCCCGGTGTTCTCCTTCCTCGCTCCTTCGTCTTCCTCGCCGATCCCGTGTCCTCCTCGATCCTCGCTCCAGTGTCTCCCTCGTCATTTCTACGGACCCCTGCCCTCCTCGGACCCTCTCCACGCGCCTCCACCTGAACTCCCCTCTTCCCGCGGACGGACCCCCATAGAACCCCCTGACCACCGGACTGCCCCCGACTCTCCTTTAGCCCCCTTGTTAAGTATATTTGCTTGTTAGAGTAGTTTTCTTTTCCTTTTGGAATATTATTAGGTATTTATAGATAGATATATATATTGTTTTAGATAGGTATTATTTATATATAGTATTATATTACTTAGATAGGTATTATAGTTATAGATTATTATTTATATATATATTTATATATAGGAGACCCTTGTGTCCCTACTAGTCTCGTTCCCTATATATTCATTAAATATCTGTGGAACATATACTGGTGTCTGTCTCTCCCTCTGTTTACTCACTGGCTCCTGTTCGTGTCTGGGTCCTAACAGTGTGAGTATATGTGTACATGCCAGCATGTGTGTATACTTGGTGCCGGCCTGTGTGCATGCATGTGTGTGTGTGTGTGTGTGCGCACGCTTGACAGCATGTGTGTGTGTGTATGTGTGTGAGTATGTGTGTGCATGCCAACATGTGTGTGTGTGTGTGTGTATGAGTGCGTGCCAACCTGTGTGTGTGTGCGTGTGTGTGTGTCGAGGGTGTCAATAATAGCAATCCTGCCGAGTTAATCCACAAGCCAGTGCAGTGGAAGACAGGACCTGCAGTGGAGACCCCCTACTGGATGGAGAGAAGGCCCCTCTAACAGATCACACACGGCTTCCAAAAGGATGATCTGCAGACCCAACACTAAGGGACGAACGCACACACTGAACAACGGGTTTTCTTGTCTTCCATTCCATAAACTGTGAAGAGGTTAGTTGAAGCCCATAACTAGAGGCTAATAGGAACAGGAACGACCCAATCCCTTGTGTGTGTGTGTGGTGTGTTGGGTTTCGTTCATGGATAACCGACACATCGATCAATACATTTATCTTATTTGTAAGCCATGGGTAATTTGGCCGTATTAAAAAGGCTTGTCTGGAGATGGAAATCCCATAACAACAAGGGGAACTAGTGGACTATGGTAGAGCCAGACCTTGAAACTTTGGGAGCAAACTTTTTCTTTTTAAAGATCAAAATGCAGCGGGAAAAAAAACTGAAATTATAAATTAAATGGTGAGGAGTGAAGACAAAAATGGAGGGAATAATTTTCTTAAAAAGGCAGTTTGAACCTTGTAGGACCGCCTGGACGAATTTGTAACACATGTCACTATCGCATATTATTTTTGACAGATTTGACAGACTTCTGACGTTTGGATATGATTCAACCATCGTGGGAAATTAAATCATTTAGCATCACAATTTTAACAAATCGCTATAAACATTGACACATTTACCCAAGTGCAGCGTCTGCGATTGGATATTGCACTGGGCCCTATGTGTGATTGAGATCCTATTTGGATGAATTTTCAGCCCTAAGACAAGAGCAAGGAGAGGACTGGGAGCAGGGCGGTGATTTACCAAAACAAGGACATGGCGAGGGCCTTGTCTGGTTCCTCCTCCGGGACATGGTCCGCTCCCTCTCCCTGGAACAAACCACACAACAGGCCCGGGCAGCAGTTGAGACAAAAGAAAAAGTCTGATTTATTTTGGTGTGCACACAAATTCAACCAAAGGCCTATTGACTGTTTCACCGCTTCAGAAGAACACACGAGCTACCGTACGCCAACGCGGCGGCGGGGTAATGTGGTAGCGGCGGGAAAGCCCTGCACATGCTGTGCTGTTGTGTGTGGCGCTCCCGCAGTTGTGGTGTGTGTGTGTGTGGTCTGTGGTGTGACACGGCAGCACGTCACTCCAGCCCCTATAAGCTTTTTATACGGATGCACACACAAACAGGGGCCGCCTAAGCTCAGCCCAGCTGTCAGTCCTCACCACACTCATCATTTTCAGTCAATCATCACATAACCCTGATCGCTCCGATCGCCGTAGCAACTGCCATCTGTCATCGATGTCATTTTCTGCAATCACGTCACTCCTCCTCTCTCTCTGTCTGTCCCCTCTGCTGTTACAATTCGTACAGAGCGTGTAAATCTCGCAGTTGGAGAAATAACACCACCCCACTCACACACAACTTCACATACACACCACACACACAAAATGTAAATTCTAATACTCTGACATAATTTAACTTCGTTTAATAAGAAGACAAGTTTACTACAAATCCTAATAGGATAGTCCATCCTTCTTATCATCACGAACGAAACCACACAGACAAAAGGAGCCGTGTGGGTGTGTGTGTTTTCCTCTGTGTGGTGTGCGGTGGGGGACTGTAGCTACAACTTTGGGTAGGACCAGTTAAGGTCGGGGGGGTGGGCTGCGCCGCGGGGGGGGGGGCGGCCGTTGTGGGGGCGCTGAGGATGCCGCGGGCCATGCTGTGCAGGGTTTTCTGCAGGTTTTCACCAAGTCAAATTTAAGACTTTTTTAAGAAACTTATTTAAGACCATTATGAATTAAAAATTAAGAACCTATATCACGACGAATAAAACAACGAACAACAACAAAGAAAATGCAGTCACAAAATACTTGCCAAAGTGAATTAAATTTAATTAAATGAACAGTGCTGAACACAGGTTTAGATGCATTGAAACTACAGAAGAAACAAACAACATAACAAACATCTTGGTGTGGAGGTTGCGGATGCGTGGTATGTGTTGTGTGGTGGAACTAACAAACTCAGCTCCTCTCCCTGGCATGAATCTCCCTCTCTCATGTTTCTTGAGCTCAGCTTGCTTTCTCCTTGCTGGCCCTCCTCAGAAAATCACCCATACTGTTTGACTTGGCTATTAGCTGAGCCATCTGACTGCTACCTGGGGGCTTGTTGGCCAATCACTCAGCCCTTCTCTGCAAATGTGTCTGCATGTGGAATAAGTTTTGAGACTGTTTGTCACTCCCACCTTTTGTGGGAATGTTCAGAAAACTGACTGAGAGGATTCACTGAAACCGCTTTGGGAGGCCGGGCCTTAAATCACGCCTTCCACTGGGGGGTTTGGACGAGGAGGTGTTACCTCATTTATTTTGTAGTAATCCTACAAGTGATCCTCTGTCCGGCGCTTTTCTCTTCTGGCGCCCCTCGTGCAACGGGCATCTTCTTCTTTCTTCCGTCTCGAATGGTTAGAGACGGTTACCTGGTCTGGCTGATGCCAATCCATGAAACTATCCAAGAGTTCTCTTTTCGTCAGGGAGAACTTGTTGGTAACACCCCCGTCTGCGAGTGACAGTACACAACATACCAAGCCTCTGCGTGCAACTAAGTAGTTCTTCTTCGCAATGTTGCATGGTTTCGATTTCTTTATTAACAGAAAAGCTCTCGTCAATCAACAGTGGCCTGCCAGATTTCAGTACTTTTCGGTGCGAACATTGCCGACCCAGCACAAAAGCGGATCCTGTTCACTTTGGAAATTAGGTCTACTATATCATGATTAAATAAGACACAGCTATGAATATCCCATAGGCGTGTATAGTAGGCAGTTTTATCTTTCCGCCACGCTGAAATTGACTTACGAGGTACAAGAATGCACGAAACATCGTCTTGAAACAATTTCTGGCGCCGATGTTCTCGTTCGCCTTATAGGACTGGTGTCTTAGTGGTGTTGGCTCTGAAACCGAGAGCAAGCAGAACACCCGGAGGTACCCTTACAACATGGGAAGATTGTCCGGATGTCTGCTGTTGTGGGTCTTGCCTAGGCAGTTCTGGAGGTAAGGTGAAAAAGAAGAGACCTAAACTAAGTTGCTTGGGTCCGGGGCTGAAAAACTGGCTAATTCCTGTACCCCCCGCGCCCCACACAATTTCCTCCGACCGGAAGACACCTTCTAAACCACCAGCTAGTGGCACGATGGTTCCTCAATGAGCTTGATTGGCATGGGAAAACTCTTCAAGCGCCCGTTAACACCTCAACGTCCCAATAGCAAGTTTTAGAAGAGTATTTCTATGATAATAGCAGGAGCTCAAATACATTGTTAGCGAGATCTAGGCTTTAACCTAAGCCCGCAACTAAAACCAGCTAATTTGCCAGGTGGCTTCCCCCGAGCTGCGAGGAAAAGGGAAAGATATCACAACTCCACCGGCAAAAACAGACCGAAAAGCTGATTAAGGGCTCGCACATTTAGATTGCATGATATTGGTCTGTTACCGGGGACAGATTTTGTAGTTCGTAATACAGCGAATTATATTTGGACGTCGCGATAAGACAGAACTACACGGAACAAAGAAAAAAAAACATTCTAATAAGCGCTGCGGGAGCATTTCCAGTCACCCCGTTATGGGATCTAAAGTCTATCATGTGCGTAAGAAAATTTGAGCTGTTTGCCAAAGACCTAGAACAAAATAGTTCAGCGAATTTAAGACTTTTTTCCCCACAGGCGCTTTACAATTTTGATTATAGAGGAATCCTTTTTATAGACCTCGTTCCCCCCGAGGAAACGCCTGTGTGTGTGGTCTGCTTGGCACAAGTAAATGTACTATGCATAAAAGGCGTCTCTCTAATATGCTCGTGTGCCACCACTCTCGTCCCACTCACAAAACGTGTATCTTATAGGATCAGTGCGAACTGGAGCGGCCGGTTGATATATATATATAATTATATATATCACCCTCGCTGCAGATAGATTGCAATGCCTAGAGATCCCCTAGTGTCCCTTAACAAAGCACAACACTATATTCTCGAGTACTTTTTTTTGTTGAACCGTATGTGCAAAGACAGATGGAGACGTTGAAACGGGCGGTCAGGTTGACTACACGTCTCTCCCAGAATGCACCTTGTTTTAATGATGAAATCTCCAAGTAATATTTCAAATATCTTCACATGCCGTATCTGTTATAGAATAGCCAAAAGACAGTCACCACGCCTTACGCAGAAATAGGCATTGGTCACAAGGCACACACACACACAGATACACAATGTCATCTCACACTCACATAAACAGAGACCAACACACACGGCATGCGTTATAATTAATTGTTCTGTATGTTCAGAAACTCATTTCTTTGACGATAATTGGCGGCCCACATCATGAACAACAGACAGGTTTGCAGGGAGGTCAGACAAAAAAAAGCAATTGAGGTGGGAGAGGGGGAGAGAGAGGGGGAGAGAGAAGGGGGGGTTGGGGGGTAAGATATAAGAGAGAGACCACTTTGGTAGCTGAGGGAGAAACTGTAACCTCATAATGGGTAGATAACAAGACAAGGAAACAAAAGTGGGAGAGGTGCAGGACTATATGTATAGACCCTAACACACAAGTAATGTGATGGAATCTATCACACACAACCACAGGGAAATCAGATGATATAAAATAGAAATAAAATATATCTGTAATATTGATTAACTTATAGGGAATGCAGGGCCTAATACCGTGATGTGATCTGTCGTGCGGGAGCACGCTGCAATACCCCGCGTTGTGAGTGTGCAGTCGGTGGGTGTTTGTATATTGTGTGTGCTCGGTTCGCCCGTGCGTGTTGTTGGGGCTGTACTAGATGACCGTCGCGTGGAGACTGGTTTGTCTGTGAGCCTGCACCGAGCAGCGCATGTGAGGTTTGTTTATCTGCTTGGTAGACCAGAGAATGAAGGTTGGCTGTCGCTATCTGAGGTCACGATCTGTGTGTCTGGAGCTCCAACTTTTGATTTTTACTATCTCTCAACATACTTCCGTGGAGAAGAGCAAAACGAGGGCGTAAAACGAACTTATCAAAGAGTGAGGACTGGCCAGAAGGACCAAGCAATTAGAGCCACTCAACTATCACTGCCTCTTGTTTTGATGTTTGCTTTATCTTGATATAAAAATGCCCCCAACAGACGTCAGTACAGTCATTCCACGCTTGGCGCACTACCACACACCACACCCACCACCACACATCGAAGGGGGCGAGCAGGGTAAACACACCCAAACATCACCAATTTGAAACTGAGAGCATATAGAGAGATATGACGGTAATGTTTCGTTGGTAGGGCCACAACCCTGTTTAATTGTTGGTTGGTATGTGTAGTGATGTTGTGTGTCTTCTTCACTATATAGGTTTGGTGTGTCTGTGTTGTGTGTGTGTGTGTTTTGGGTGTAGTTGCGTCTGTGTTGTAGTACGATATTTTGGGGTTGGGTCTTGTTATGACGGGGCTTTGGTAACTTCCTGTCGAGACCAGAGCCGCAACCAAAAATTGTTTACCTTGAACTTACACACTATGCCATCACAAATTCAAGGGGATATCCGCATTTATGACACAAATATATTGAGGGATGAAAAAGGCTGAGAGTCATCCCCAAAAGAACTACATGATATTGGAGCTTCCAACAAACTCCCGCCCGCCAAAACACAACAGCATCCAGGCACACTATCTTTGCAATTCGTCTGATAAATCTCTCTCTGGGCCGGGCCTCCCCCAACACCACACCCACACAAACCCGGACAAACACACAACACAAAAACAAACAGCTAATTAATTATGAACACACTTTATGAATATTACGTCCACATATTCTAACACAATAGTCAAGAACATGATAACGCACGCACTAAAAAACAACGGCTCTTTAATCTGAACACCTTCAAGGCTCACAGGACACACACAACGCACACACAACACAGCGATTGCAGGCAATTGTCCATTACTTTCCATAAACCCATAAAACAATGTTGGGACCACAAACACACCACCTCTGCAACAAAGAGATCGGGCATGACGGGGACAGACAGAGCACGACCACCCAGGTTCGGTCGGCTGGGCGAGGTATTGCACCAACTAGAATATGTTTAAAAAAGCGAATTTAACTTACTCTTAATCTTAACACTTTTCTTAGTTATTTTCTCTTTTCTCTCTTTCGCTGGGTCGCTGTTTGTTGTGCGAGGTCTCCCACACCACAAACAGCAATAAACATGGTTATTATCTCAACAATCCACATCCATCTTTTTTTTCTTCCTTCTTCTTTCCTTCTCTCTTTTTTTTTCTTTCTTCCTTTCTTTATGGCTTTTCGCTAAATGTTTTCCTTTCTGTTTTGTTAATACTCTTCGGTCTCTCCTCCTTCCGACATGCGAGTCTCCACGAGAAAAGTCTCCTGCCGTGGCTAAGAGTCTCTGTCTCTCGCTGGTTTTTCTCTTTTTGTCGGGTACATTGAGGAATCGCGTTGCAAATGAAAAGTTTGGCCGCAGTCTGGTGGTCCCCTGGGGGGATTTAATCTTCTAACTGACCGCGGATAAATTTCTCCCCGATACAATAATCCCACAACCCAAGTTCTTGCGTATTCAGGTGAAAGCATGCTGTTCATCTTAAGCTGGGGCGGGGGGTGGGCTGGGCTCGCTAAGGAGGGGGTGGGGTTGCGTGAGCGGGTAGGCGCAATAATAGGCGAAGAAGGATGGGATGTCAGGGAGAGCCGGCCGAGCAGGCTCCTTCTCACGCCCGGTGATTTGTTCTGTGGTTGCTCATCTTCGGCGGTGGTTCTGTTCTCGCACTGTATTGATTGGTAAGCTTGACGGTATGACTCTCACAGCGGCATCTTTTCTTTCGTTTTTTAAGGGGACATCTTGGACCGAGACCACCAGGGGAAGGGGGGAGGATCCCTTCCTCCTAAAGGTGATTATCAACGAAATGAACGTTTGGTGAGCTTATCTCGCTCGCTTGAAGGAGGAAAAGAGCAGAGAATCGGGTGATGTTCGTGGTGAAGGGTGAGATCGATACACATTCTTCTCGCAGGCTCCCCGTGACCAAGTTTGAGAAATATAAACCACACGCCAATTTGTGTCGGGCATTGTTAAAGATTGAGCGAATCCCTCAAACGACCACGGGGGGATTCCAGTGAGACCTAAACCACAATCTAGCAAGAAGAATTCCCTCCCCCTTCCGCTGTGCTCTCCGATGCGAAGAGATGTCTCTTCCTTTCACACAGCACACAAAAAACGCATATGCTTTGTGGAGAGTGTTCGAGTGGAGCTGGGTTTCGAGTAGCTGTAACTATAGCATGGGGCCGAGACTGAGAGGAACCTCACGGCCGGTGGGATTGAATGTCCATTACAGACAGACACAGATTGTCTGCCGGGGGAACGGTGGAGGGGAGGCGTGACTGTGTGTGGCGGGTTTGGCGTGGCTTTGCTTTCTGGTCCTCGTGTGGCACTGGCTTCGGCTCTTCGCGCGCGCGCTGCCACTCGCCCATGCGTCAGCCTCCGCGGTTCATGGAGGGCCCGAGG
>PIJE02004070.1:7500-10000 GCA_002895965.2 Coryphaenoides rupestris
CCGAGACTGTTCTGTTCTCAGGTGGACTTGTGATTGATTTACTTTCGTCCAAATTCCTACTGATCAGTCTTCTGTCAGGCGCGTCCGTAAACGCATCTGCGCCAAATTTGGTATCATTTGGACTTTGGAACTAAAACAAAAAAACTATTAATGTACAGAAACAACTATCCAGATGGAACCTTGTGGGTCCGGGAGGCAAACTTTCATGTCCAGCCTCTCAAATAAGGCCTGGAGACCAACTTTCTTCAAATGTGAAAACCTTTGAGCATTTGAAAAAAGCTGTAATAATAAACAGAAAGAGAGACAGAGAGACAGAAAGAGAGAGAGACAGAAAGAGAGAGAGAAAGAGAGCGAGAAAGAGAGAGAGAGAGCGAGAGAAGAGAGAGACAGAGAGAGAAGAGAGAGAGAGAACAAGAGAGAGAGCAGAAGACTTACAGATTACACTAGAACACGACTATGGATTATTGTCTATTGTTGGATTATTGGACTCTTATACGATTGGATTACTTGTCTTTTGTAATAATAATAATATTAATGATAATAATAATCATAATAGGGGAGGCAGTAGCTCAGGAGGTATAAGAGCGGTTGTCTGGCAACAGGAAGGTTGCTGGTTCGATCCCCGGGCTCCTCCCCCTCCTAGCTAAGTGTGGAGGTGTCCCTGAGCAAGACACCACCTAACCCTACCTGCTCCTCCTAGCTAAGTGTGGAGGTGTCCCTGAGCAAGACACCACCTAACCCTACCTGCTCCTCCTAGCTAAGTGTGGAGGTGTCCCTGAGCAAGACACCACCTAACCCTACCTGCTCCTCCTAGCTAAGTGTGGAGGTGTCCCTGAGCAAGACACCACCTAACCCTACCTGCTCCTCCTCCTAGCTAAGTGTGGAGGTGTCCCTGAGCAAGACACCACCTAACCCTACCTGCTCCTCCTAGCTAAGTGTGGAGGTGTCCCTGAGCAAGACACCACCTAACCCTACCTGCTCCTGACGTGTTGGTTGTTACCTTGCATGGTTGGCACCACCGTCGGTGTATGAATGGGTGAATGTGAGGCAATACTGTAAAGAGCTTTGGATAAAAGCGATGATATAAATATAGAAATGCAAATGCAATCCATAATAAATAATAATAATAATAATAATTATTCATATAAATCACAGCCGTTCCCTGGCTCTTGGCGACGGATGGGGGCCAGCGAGGGTAAATTAGCGTTGCCGGCCCATCGCATGCATCATTGACACGCCGCGCATCAATAATGCATGCGGCTCCGCTGAGGCTCCGCGGCTATTTTTAAAACGGAGGATGAAGTTGAAAAGAGGAGGAAGAGGAGGGGGGGTGGGGCGGGGGGGTGCCAAGGCTAGCGTGGGTTAGCATCAGCGATATGAAGCGGCGTGCGGTAACAAGGCTAACGCGCGGGGTTAGCATCAGAGAGATATGAGCGCCGCGCGGTGCCAAGGCTAATGCATGGTTAGCTTCAGCGATATGGGCGGGCGCGCGGTGCCCAGGCTAATGTGGGGTTAGCATCAGTGCTATGAGCTGCATATGCAGCGCCAAGGCTAATGCACGGTTAGCTTCAGCGAAATGAGCGCCGTGGTGCGGTAACAAGGCTAACAGTGCGCGTTAGCATCAGCGATATCTGGGCGCTCGCAGTGCCAATGGCTAACACGTGGGTTTTAGCATCAGCCGCTATGAGCGGGCGTGCTGGCGCAAGCTAACGCGGGGTGTTAGCATCTAGCACTATGAGCGGTCCGTGCGGTGCCTAATGCTAACGCGGGGTTTAGCATCAGCGCTATGTGCCAAAGCGGTTGCAAGTGCAGGTTAACATCAGCCGTGTAGACTGAAGTCACACGTGCTGCGCGGCTAAAACGAAGCTAACACGCACGCCGCCCGGCCCTGAGGCCTAACGCCGGCTAACCGCATCTCCTGGGAGGGGCCCGGCGCGCCCAGCCGTCGGGACCGTGTCCAAGAGACACAAACGCACACACACACACACACACACACACACACACACACACACGACACACACACACACACACATGCAACACACACACACACACACGCACACGCATACAACGACACACGCACACACACACACACAGGAAGGAGGAGGAGCCGCTAATCATTTCATTTGCTCCGGTCGTAGCATCGATGCTCAAAGTCAGCAGCTCTCTGCCGAGGCTATCGACCAGAAATATACACACGGCCACTCAGCAGAAACACAGGCCAGTCCCCGGACCCCCCTGGCTGATGTGGTGTGGTGGTCAACAGGTGACACCACACACACACACACACACCACACACACACACACACACACCACACACACACACACACACACACCACACACACACACACACACACACACACACACACACACACACACACACACACAACACACACACACACACACACACACACACACACACACACACAAGGGCACACACACACACACACACACACACACACACACACACACGCACACACACACACACACACACACACACACA
>PIJE02004070.1:15000-20000 GCA_002895965.2 Coryphaenoides rupestris
ACGCGACACGGTCCTCCCCGATCCACAACTGCCACCCTCATCATCCCCCTGCCCCCCCCCCCCCCGGTTTTGTTTTTGTTTTTTGTTTACTGGCGATGGACCCCCCCCCCCCACCCCCCACAAAAATCGAGTCTCCGTCCGGGATCTCAGAGGCCTGTTGGTTGTTAAGGGCCCAGGAAACGTGTCCGGGTGCACGGGGGGGGGGAGACCAGTAGACCACAGAGACCGTCCCGGGATTGGTCACATGACAGGAAGTGTGGTGGAGATCACACGCAAACACACACACACCACACACACACACACACAGTACATATACAGACACACATCACACACACACGAAGACACACAGCACACCACAGCAACACACACGCACACAACACCGCAGACATGCAAACACACACACACACATGCAACACACACGCAGACACACCACACACACACACACAGGACACACACACACACACAGACAAACATACACGCAGACACCAGGGACGTGCGGTCAGGGGAGGCGGAGCCTCACCTGTCATACTCCAATGAAAATAGCTGTTATGAAAAGTAAAAAATAAAATAATATAAAATAAAATAAATATTAAGATGTTTCCACTGATCTGTGTTATAAATGTAATTTATGTATGATTTCAATAATTTTTTATAGTCAAAATCGCCAAATTTGCGGAGCTCCGCTGCAAATCCAGGGAGAGACGAGAGGTGAGGCAGCGACGAGCTCAGCCTCCCCTCTGATTGCGCAACCCCTCAGAAACTGGATGGAGCGCGGGCACTAAGCGCGTGCCCGTTACTATCTCTAGTTTCTGTATGTCGCCATGTTTGTAGTCCTTCATTACATGTCCTCGCCTTCCATAGTCCATTGTTTGTAGACCTTCATCACATGTCCTCGCCTTCCATAGTCCATTGTTTGTAGACCTTCATCACATGTCCTCGCCTTCCATAGTCCATTGCAGGTCACTTATTTCACGTACAGTATGTGTATCAAAGATATTTAGTCTCGCTGGTCTCGTCATCAAACTGCAATGAAAAAGCACCAGGGGGAGGAGCTATCACATCTGCCTCACTGAGGGGGGCGTGTCTTGAGCCCACGTAATTGACGCTCTCCCTCCACTTAACGTTACTTAATTCGCCTATAAAACGTGGATCGAATACGTACCTGTATGCGTGTGTTGTAAAGAATGCTGATATGAAATATGAAACATACGGTCGCCTAACCAGTAGTCATTGTGCAACCTGCCAATTGAATGGTGAATGTAAGCTACCTCTATCGGGTTCATATGTGTGTAAATCTGGCTCTGATAGCCAGTGCCTCCCCAGCCATTGACCTCACCGCACGTCACTGGCGGACACACACACACACACACACACACACACACACACACACACACACACACACACACGCAGCACACAAACACACACAACCAACACACAGGACCACACACAACACACACACACAAACACCACACACGCAAACACACACACGCAAACACCACACACGACAACACACACACACACTGGTGATGGAGTTGACCAGTTGTTTGTCAAAAAACTATTTCACATTCCGATAATGAGTAAAGATGCTCTTCCCAGCTAGTTGTGTATATATATGTATATATATATATACATATATATATATACATATATATATATATACTCGTAGTAATAATAATGATACGATGATAATGATAACATAACATAATGACAATAATATTCATCATTGTGATATTTATATCTATATTACATTATGTTGATTGTTGCTCAACTATATAATCTTTAGTGACCGAGCTGAACTAGCAGCGTTTTAGGAGTATGTACAGTAATCTCGTTAAACTTTACTTACTGTCCTTATTCTATGTCAATTAACTTTTTTATAATATTGTTATCATTATCACCATCATGGACATTATTATTATTATTATTATTATTATTACTACCGTGGGCCAAATTTAATATCAAATGGCAAAGAGCAGTAATAATCATATTTAATATTTAATACAGCGTCTCCAAACACCCTGCTTCATGTAAACGCGACGGGGGAACACTGTGTGTGTGTGTGTGTGGTGTGTGTGTGTGTGTGTGTGTGTGTGTGTGTGTGTGTGTGTGTGTGGCTACAAAAACAACAAAAGTTCTCCCTCCAAAAAAGTCGAGACCGAAACGAATCCACGGAAACACACGCCTGGGTGACGGGGGGGGGGGGGGGGGAGGGGGCGGGCGGGCGGGGGGCGTGGCCTCCTCAGCGGGGGTCCGTATACACCGCTCGGCGGCAGAGCGGCCATCTTGTTTATAGCTGAGGATGGTCCTTGAGACTCACCACCACCACCGTCACCACCGTCACCACCATGGCTAATACTCTCCAGAGAGACGTCTTTTTTTTTTCTTTTGCTTCCTCTCTCTCTCGTTATAGAAGCTCAATAAAGATTCATTATAATTTATTTCTCTGAATGAAAATATATTTATATATAATATGTACTTTCAGTCTTTCTGTTGTTTGTTTGTTTGTCTGTTCGTTTGTTTGCTTGTTTGTTTGTTTGTCATATCCTTCGTCGGCACGGCTGTCGGCGTCTTCACCCGCGAGTGTTCACCTTTAACCCCCATAACTGCTACGTCTTCAAAAGTTGTCGTCCATCTGCGTCGTCGTCCGAGGACAGAATGCGTGAATGCGGTCGTACGCCGCCGCCGCCGCCGCCGCCGCCGCCGCCGACCACAACAACAACAACAACAACAACAACAACAACAACAACATACTGTGACTCTGCGCTCTGCACTCGGCAAAGTAGCCGTCTGAAATCCGTACGACCGTACCGATTCCCCGGGGTTCCTTGGTCCAACTTTGTCATTTGTGTGTACATCCAGATTAACAGCGATGACAGACTACTCCTGGAACGCCGTCCCACCCGACCCCACCGCAAGCCCCTCCTCCCTTTGGAAAAAAACCAAACTTAAGGAGATTAAAAACGCTCCCACCAACCTAAAAATGTCAAAGCTATTTTTCACGGCTGCCCCTGATTTTTTGCCCGATTATAAAATGAGGTGATCTGTTTAAACCTGGTGATGTTCTCTGAAGACGTGTGTGAATACATTTCAGCGGGTGGACGACGGCCGTCGGGAACAAATGTAGCCCGTCGATGTAGTAGTAGTAGTAGTAGTAGTAGTAGTAGTAGTAGTAGGAGTAGTAGTAGGAGTAGTAGTAGTAGTAGTAGTAGTAGTTGGACGTGTCTTGATGTTTATGTCGTGTTTTTGGGGGACATTGTTGGTCGAAGGTTGAAGTGTGTTGGTGATCGGGTGCTCGGGTTGCCAGGTCTGAACATGTGCGCAGGGCGACGTCCTCTTTCTATCTGCTGCTCTACGTTGCCAGATTGGCGGTGCAACGCAGGGTCTCCGCCAGATTACTTATCTTCTGGAACCATGTCCACGTGGACATGTAGGCTACAATCAGTGTTACAATCTGCACCACCACCACCACCACCACCACCGCCATCACCATCACCCCCATCCCTCGTTCCCTGACTCCTCTAACGTACCGACCTCCCCTTGCTGGAGCCCCCGCTGCCTCAGATCTGAGTCTCTTGCACATTTTCCTTGGAGCCGCTCTTAAAGAGCAGAGGCTCGTTTTGGCCCTTCCCCAAGAGGCCCTTCAGGGAGCTGTGGAGGCCCATCTGGGGCAGGGGCACGGGGCAGGGCAGGCCCCCGCCGCCGGGACCCCCGCCGCTCGAGGCGTTGGGGACCCTGGGAGCAGGAACCCGACATGATTCCGGAGCACAGGGAGGAATTCTTATTGTTGTTGAGGCCGAGGCCGGAGCCGGCGCTCAGACCCAGGCTCATCATGTTGTTGTTGAAGTGGTGGGTTTTGTAGTAGTGGTTGAGGTGCTCCGAGCGCGCCAGGTTGGGCAGGTTGACGATCTCCGGGTGGTGCATCCGCAGGCTCTGGACCCCGCCCATCCCGCCGCTCATGCTTTGGGTCACGGCGGGGCCCCCGGAGAGGCCGCCGCCGCCGCCGCCGCCGCCGCAGCCGCCGCCGCCCCGGCCCGCGGCGCTCAGCTCGTCCTCCACGTTGATGATCTCGATGGCGCGCGCCGGTCCGTGGTGCTTGTGCAGCTGGTGCTGCTTGCGTAGCTTGTAGAAGACCACCAGCATCACGGCCGCCATGAAGGTGATGGCCACGAAGCAGCCGATGATGATCTTGGTGGTCTTCATCACGTCGTCGAGGCCCGAGAAGCCCGGCTCCGTGATGGGCACGGTGAAGGTGGGCCGGGTGGCGCGGGGGGACGAGGAGGACCAGCCGGCCACCAGCGAGGACACGGTGGTGGAGATGCCCGGGTGCACGCGGATGAAGGTCTCGTTGATCGCGATCAGGGCGGAGTCCTCCTCCCCGGTGGAGTCCACCGTCTCCACGGTGACGGTGGTGAAGTAGGTGTAGTTCACGCTGCCGACGTCGGCCGCGGTGACGTTCAGCACGGCGGTGGCGTTGGTGTTCCCGGCGGAGTTGGTGACCATGCAGGTGTACTGGCCCGTGTCCCGCAGCGTGACGTTGGTGAAGTTGAGCGTGCCGTCGTGCAGGACCGAGATGCGGACCCGGTACGAGCCGTGGGTCATCAGCGTGCCGTTGGGCGTGATCCAGTTCACCGAGGTCATGGAGGTGCCGGAGCGACACTTGAGCTCGGCGGCCATGCCCTCGGTGACGTTGAGGTCCGTCGGCGCCTCCACGATGACGGGCGCGTAGCAGGTGAAGTGGCTCTGGTCCAGCTCGCCGATGTAGCGGCCCTTCAGGCCGGGCGGCGCGTGGCAGCGGGCGCAGCAGGTGGTGTTGCTGGGCACCGTCTCCTTCAGCCACCAGCTGAGCCACAGCACGTCACAGTTGCACACCCAGGGGTTGTGGTTGAGGTGCACGCGCTCCAGCTGGTGCAGCGGCGTGAACAGGTCGTGGGGCAGCGAGTGCAGGGAGTTGTGGGACAGGTTGAGCTCCTCCAGGTTCTTCAGGTCGTCGAAGGCGTTGC
>PIJE02004070.1:22500-26249 GCA_002895965.2 Coryphaenoides rupestris
GCTTGAAGGTGTCTGACTTGATGACCTGGAAGCAGAAGAGGACAGCGTTAAACGTGCGCTTGGAGAACAAATTAGGTGCGGAAACATGACCTCTGATTAAAGGCGTAGGACTTCTGCAAACTGGGATTCTTATCTTGAGACCGTAAACGTGCATCCATATATCACTCTCGGCCTCGAAACAGGTTTACCCAACTGGGAAAAGCCATTTCTGGAAAGTCGCTCAAATCAGCATTTCTTTTTTGAGATGCTCCTGGAGCCGGGATCCAAAAGAAAATCCAAAAGCCTGCAATCAGCCCACCGCCGAGCGGTCCAAAGGAAGCGCGTTTGGCCCGAAGTTAAAGGGAGCGCCCTGCGAGCGTGAGAGTGAAGCTCGGGCGAAAAAAGCGCCGACGACCGAAATCTCTGACTGGGAGCTTTGTGCGGCCGAAGCTGCAGCCCCTGCGCCGGGCATCGCGGCCAGAGTTGCCTCCTGGAGCGCGGCCACTTGCGCTTCGCTGAATGTGGAGCAGGCGGCGGGTGGGGGTGGGTGGCTGGGGGTGGGTGGTGGTAGTGGTGGTGGTGGTGGTGGTGGTGGTGTGGAGGGGGAGGGAGGGAGGGAGGGAGGAGAGCTGTCAAGACTTTCCTCTTCGGGTGCTCATTGGGCGGAGGGAGGGAGAGCCAGAGAACCTCGGATGCCTGCAGGTGTTAAAACATTTTTAGATTTTTAATCATTTCAAGTGGAGCTCCAGGACTCAACAAACCCAATCGGAATTTACAGGCGCGGGCTGCAGTGCAATGAATAGTGTTATTAATGTGTCTTTAAATCTAATATTTCAGTTTTTTTTCCCTCCGCGCCTTTAAAAATCAGCACTTTTACAGCAAACCATGAATAACAGTGTCCTAGTTAAAATTACTTGTAGTTTAATGTATTCCTAAGTTATTAGAAGTGCTCCAAAATGTTGTAGAGTCGTAAAAAGAAAACCAAATTGCTCTGTAAATCTTTTTTTGTGCGTTATTTGCATGAGCGCACGTGTGTGTGTGTGTGTGTGTGTGTGTGTGTGTGTGTGTGTGTGTGTGTGTGTGTGTGTGTGTGTGTGTGTGTGTGTGTGTGTGTGTGTGTGTGTGTAAAAAGCAGATGCAAATTGTGCAAATTTGCGGGGAAGGGAGAGATGACCACACAGCATCCAGGAATAATGCTTGACACTATACTGTATACTGTGTACTGTGTACTGTATACTGTGTACTGTGTACTGTATACTGTGTACTGTATACTGTATACTGTGTACTGTATACTGTGTACTGTGTACTGTGTACTGTGTACTGTATACTGTGTACTGTGTACCGGGGGAATGTGCAGATCATTCATTTCCCTGCAAAGCCACAAACACGGTTGTTGTATTAAAACTGTGAGGAAAATAGAAAAACTGAATGTTTGCATTTTCTGAAATACATAAGAAGGGACGGGGAGGAGGGAGGTGGGAGGTGGGAGGAGGGAGGTGGGGGCCACTCACGGATTATCCGATGTTTTCCGATGTTTTATTATTTGTTTTATTAATTCATTTTATATTTACTCATCAGGAAACGTTCATTGTAGCTCCTCCCCTTTTGTGACCAGTATCCCGTCCATGTCGTCCCTTAAACGTTGGTCACCCCTCACCTCTGCCTCTTTCCTGGACGGTGTGTCTGGAAAGAGGTGTGCGTCCGTCTTCATCAGTCCCGTTATTTAGTTTACCCTCATAATTCATTCATCCATCCATCCATCCATCCATCCATCCATCCATCCATCCATCCATCCATCCATCCATCCATCCATCCATCCATCCATCCATCCATCCATCCATCCATCCCCATTGTGTCTCATGTGTTCGGTTCAGATGTCTTGCTGTAGTTGTAACTTGGGGTCTTTAACGTGGGTTGCAATTCTTGTGTAGTTCCTCATGTGGAGGAAGGAACGAGCTATAGTTCCTTTTTTTGTCTATTTGTCATCAATGATACAGTAGGTTAGGTCATTTTATCGTTTTCTCGTTTCATTTACAATTATTGAATGAATGTTGTGGCTCCTTCCTGAAACGTGTGTGTGTGTGTGTGTGTGTGTGTGTGTGTGTGTGTGTGTGTGTGTGTGTGTGTGTGTGTGTGTGTGTGTGTGTGTGTGTGTGTGTGTGTGTGTGTGTGTGTGTGTGTGTGTGTGTGTGTGTGTGTGTGAGTTATATTTCCTGATGGAGTTTTATGTCTTTTTGTTATTGAGGAGACCGTACAAGAGAGGCGTGGTGCGGTGCGGTACTGCAGGGCCTGGAGTATGAGGATAACTCCACCCCCAACCGGCGGCCTCTCATTGGCTCTGCCAAGGCGTGGCCAATTAAGGGCCAATTAAGGACCAATCAAACAACCGTCCACTGGGCCAGTCTCAGGGTAAGCTTTATTTTGGACATTACTGGGAGTGGGTACTCATGGCCTTGTCGGTGGATCCAAGCAAGAAGATTTTGGTTGCGTTTAGAGTTTGTTACTCCGCAACCCTGGTTTCTGTCTGCTCATTCCAACTGGTCCACCCACGACACACACCACTAAAGAACCACAACGCAGACAACGCTGACGCCGGTCGCACAAGTAGCCTACACACAGGTACACACAAGTACACACAAGTACACACAGGTACACACACAACGCTCACCTGTATGGTGTTCTCCTGCAGGTTGAGGTATCGCGTGTTGACCGATATGCTCTCGGGCACGTCGTCCAGACTCTGCCGCGTGCAGATGACGCGGCTCGCCTGATTGGAGCAGGTGCAGTGGGAGGGGCACGAGGAGGCGGCGGCGCCCGCGAGCTCCGGCCCGGGGGGGAGGAGCCTCAGCAGCAGCTGGGCCAACAGGAGGAGGAGGAGGAGGGGGGAGGGGCAAGGGAGGCAGGTCACCGTGGCGATGCGCATGGCAACAGGAACATGACCCTGCTCTTGTTCCTTGGAGATCCTATCGTGGGACGTTGTGTTTTCGATCCTCCGACGGGCGATTTGTTCTCCTTTTTTTAATTCCGCATCCTCGGAGACATCTTGTCCTCCGTTGATCTGGATGCTTCTTCTCCCCGCCTGTTGTATCCTTCAATCAGTAAATATGCGGATAAACAGATGCATCCACGTTGGGGATTTGAGCGCGGCGGCGTTTCAGAAGTACGAAGAATCAAGGCATCGCTCTGTAAGAACAAAGAGACAAAGAGAGAGAATATATTAATGACGGAACGCAATTGTTTTCGGTGACAAATAATGAGGAGGACAAACAAAAAGCTTTAGACTTCATCTCCAGTTAAAATCATCATCATCATCATCAGAGGCCCTTAAGATCTCGGGGCGCCGAAACGCGTGAGCAACAAGTTGTCATCAATAAGCCCTCCTGCAGTTCCAAGCGGAGCCACAACCAGGATCGAACCACCAGCCACCACCGCCACCACCATCATCATCATCATCACCACCACCACCACCGTCATCACCATCACCACCACCGTCACCACCACCACCACCACACCAGGTCAACGACCACGCAAGGTCCCGAGCCGCCACGACTCCTCCCCTTGCACACACTGTGAGCCAATCACAAGAGAGAAAGACTTCCATGATTCGTTACTCCGGGCGATTGATAGTTGGGGGGTGTCTGAACTGAAATGAGGAACAGGGTAGATACTGAAGATAGAGAGAGAGAGAGAGAGAGAGAGAGAGAGAGAGAGAGAGAGAGACTAGAGAGTTAGCAACGATCATAACTGTTGTCCCAACTTTTGCAAAGCCT
>PIJE02004071.1:0-17500 GCA_002895965.2 Coryphaenoides rupestris
AAGAAAAAGATAGTCAGTAGATAGACAGTAGATACAGCCACTGCTTCTGTGTGGTTATCTGTGTTTAGTGTCAGATAGGATGGCCCCGAAGCAAGGATTAGGGATTATGGATGACTTTGCGAGGAGCTACCCTGTTTGGCGGTGGCGTTCCAGTGATTTTTGCATTGAACCTATTCTATAATATGATGTTCTACTCACAAAGAGATGTTGTTCTTCAACAGGAGCTTGACCTTCAAGTTAAGAGTTAATGCTTGCTTGTTTTGTCGGGCTTCAATGTATTTGCTAAGAAGGGCCGCCCGCTGTTAAAAGATCAGAGCTTCCTTTGCTGTCGATTTAACCCAAACGTACAGAACGTAATGGAATATATCACCTTGGTTGCTCTTGAAGGGTCAGGAGGGTGGGTGTTTGATTTCTCAGAGCACAAAGCGTTCTGTAAAACACCGTTTATAAGGGGTCTCGTGGGGATGCACGGCGGCAAATCAGATCGGACCGTGAGGACGTACGCCGCTTGTTAGCCTGAAGACTCACACGAGTGCGCCGCCACAGAACCGCGCCGCAAAGCACTCATCCTCTGTGATCTCCAATCACGTTTACGAGCCGGCTAGCTTCCATGCTGCTGACTGTTCTCGGCTGTTCCCAACACTTGTAGACTGGACCTTGTGTACCTCGCCGCAAACGTGGGAATGCGCTCTGGATTTAAAAAGCCACAACCTGTAATTTGTTACTTGTATCACCCGGTTCCCTACTAGGATGTTTGTGGGAGTGTGTGTGTGTGTGTGTTTGCTGGTTGGCTTAATTGGCCTCACTTGGCCCAGTTAGAGTCTGGGGGTGGTTGGGGCTGCACGCCTGTGGTGCAGTGGCTAATCAGTGCACCACAGGTTAAGTCAGCCACCAGCACACACACACCCAGGGGAGCGCTGAGCTTGCTAGTACAGCTACCGTCTGCTCTGTCAATTTGAGTTTTACAATAAACTGGACTTTTCACCACAAACCTGCCTGTGTCCTTGGAGGAGCCTCGAATACGCCACTGGTGTGGCATTGTGGCAAGGATCTTGCGACAATGTTTTCACATGTATATGTTATTAATATGTTCATTTTTGTCCTGTAGTATGACTTTGTATCCGTGGAGTGGTGGGAACTTTCATCCCAACAGTGCTGTCTCAAAGAGAGATTGTGATGAAAGAGTGGGCAAGAGTCACAGCGAATTGATATTCCATGACGCGCTTGTCCGTATACGCCCCTGATTTCTACGCTGACATTTTATTATTTTCTGTCATCATTTCTTCTTTCTTCTTTTTTTTTTTTTGCTGTACTCTACTCCCGAGAAGGGAAGAGCGAATCTGTGTTGTTTTTGATCGGCGCACATACGACACGTGACTCTACACACGTGTGTTATCGTGCAACGGACACACTTGTCTTCACTTGTCTGAACGGAGAGCGTCCATTTTTTTTCTTCTTCACAGTCGTCGGCCTCCGCTTCGTCAACTCGGCGATCTTAAAATCTAACGGCATTCAACCCCACCACCGTGCCGCGCTGCTGAGTCTTCGTCGTCTCACACGAGGTACTCGGTACTTCGTAGACATACCTTCACGCAAGGTGTAGAGGACTCAGAGGAACGGGGGGTAGGTTGGGGGTGAATGGCAGCCATGTAACATGGTTGTTGAATCACAATGATGATGATATGGGGGGGGGAGGGCCAAAATGGAATTCAATTGACAAACGTTTTTTCCAGCGTTAGCGTTACGCCAGGGCGGCTGTCGTTTGTCAGGAAGATTGATGACGAGGCGTGAGACTGCCAGCTGCTGTCCTGCCGCTGTCCCGCTGTCCCGCTGTCCATTCTCCTCCCGCAGGACCGGGAAGACAAGCAGGTTCTCCAAAAGAGTCCGAGGATTCAGGTCGAGTCACGTCAATATTATTTATCAAGCACATGTCAAAACAACCCATTCAGCAAAGTGCTGTACAGCAAACGGGAGTTAAAACAGCGTAGCGTAGAACAAGGGCCGACGAAAACACGAGAAGAGAAGCAGACCGAGATAAAAGACGTGCTGTGGTTACGCAGAACAAAAACTAAAGATTAAAAGTGTGTGAGTCAAAACAGCATGAAATATAAAAGACAGACAGCGAGGGCAGATTGTGCTTGAACCAGCAGCATTGGTTCAAGCACAATCTGCAAAAAGAGACATCCTCCAGAGGACCGTTTTGTTTTTGCAATGTTTAAAAAATGTCTAAAATTCGAAAGAAAAAAGAAATCCCCAAATGAAAATCATTTCAGATTGGTTAATAATAGGGCTAATAATTATGATTTGTGTTTATCAATAGGATCATTACCACGGCCCTGAATTATAATCCACCCATTTACTAGGACTGGGGTCAACAACGGCTAATTGACGGCTGTTTGTAGCATCATACAATTTCTTCTGAGGTGCAATCCATCATTTAACAGGGTTTTATATAGTTAATGGCGTACGTATTGCAGCCAAAAACATAACAAGTGCTCGTGGACAGATTGTGCAATGAAGCAACCCGGCGCTATAGGATCAATGGGAAGTCAAGCCTGTGTACACAGGACAAGACAGAGCGATCCATGGGGCCTACACCTGATGTCTTATTCATGGGCCTGTCTATACGTCTCCACCCAACGCCGGGCCATGCATATTTTAACATCCTCACAACGTCGAACCCTCAAGTTTGCTTGATTTATGACTCTGACGACCGTCAATGTCAGCTTGCCCGTGCATCATATAGAATGGAGAATATCTACACAACGCCGGAAACCAGATTGAGGATTACGATTTGTACGCCATTGCGTCTTTGTAATTTACAATTCAAATTCAAACAACAAAGGCCAGATGTTGCCTTTGACAGAAAACATCTGGAGATATCAACTGGTAAAAAGAGAATAAAATGTTTGCAGATTCCTACACTGTGCTCATCAATTGAGAATCTGAGCTTTGCTTATTCATGCACGCTGTCCCTCTTTTAAATGTTTATATTTGTGATTTTTCATTTCACTGACCACCATGTGTAGTCTTCCGTAGCTTCCAAGAAAATCTACAACTGCTCCCGAGCGCTCTTCATCCAGATGAGTGATCATCCTGACAACCCAAACTTGCAGAGGTTTAAATAAGGTTTTAGGATGGCTTTTGGATGGAACAAGTGCGCTGAAAAATAGTGTGGACTCACAAGCTTAACTGTGTTACTATTTCCATTGAATCATTGCCAATTCCCCACGAAAACAAGTATACAAGTGGCTGGTCCCCCATTTTAATTATACTGTACTGCTGATTCACGGGCTAATTTAGCATGCCTCTCGTCTCGCTGCGTCTCCCGATGCTAATCATTACCGCTGTGCACTGCGCTACTTAAATTTGATAAACACGCCCCCCACCACCACCACCACCACCTAAAAAAATCCTCCTCATATCCGGCCATCTGACGGTTCTGAATATCAATGTGATCTCACGCTCCTCTGGGCTCGCTAAAAGTACCAACCACACACACACACACTAGTGACTTGATTACCAGCCTGCTGCGGTGCCCACACAGGTCCTCGTTCGTTGTCAGCGTCCAATCAATGGAGAGCTCCATGGAAAAAAAGACGGTTTGGTTATTTTTGGCCTTGTCAAAATTATTGCCGATTGCAGGTCTGTCTGAAGAACAACAGTCTTCCGACTCCCCTCTGATTCTGCTTATTAACTTTTCGCCGTCTGACTTTTCCGTTTGTCTGCCTGCCAGCGTGACATTTCTGTCTGTCTGTCTGCTCGCCCTGTCTGTCTCTCTGGGCATTGTTCTGTTTTTTTTTTTATTTCACCATAGGGGTTGAATTAATCTAAAAACTCAGTAATTTCTTGTTTTTATGCAAGACACTTTCTGCTTTCCATGAATTGCATTGAATATGATTATACAGTGTGTATGCAAATGTCTGCGTCTAATCATATGCGTATTGTGTTCGTCGTTGCTATTTTCACTGACATTTTTCACCGACACGCATATTTATTCATGTTATTACTACAAATCCTCTTTCTTGGAATTCCTCCATCATAATTCCCGGGAATGTAACCAAAGTGGTGCTCTGTGTGACTGTTTTGAGAGAGAGAGAGAGAGAGAGAGAGAGAGAGAGAGAGAGAGAGAGAGAGGGGGAGAGAAAGAGAGACAGAGAGAGAGAGAGAGAGAGAGAGAGAGAGAGAGAGAGAGAGAGAGAGAGAGAGAGAGAGAGAGAGAGAGAGAGAGAGAGAATTACAACAACATGGCGGCCCTGTGTGAGTGACGGCCACTTTCACGCAGTCTTTTAGCAAAATAATTTTAGGGGGGAAAGTGGCGCAGATAGAGGTCTACAACACTGACCGCCTCGTTCTAATGACGCCACAATTGATATATACGAGGACCAATTAGTATAGAAAATCCCCTCTGAGAGCCACTATGGTGTGAAGTAACGCCTCTGTCGTCTTCCTAAGCGTCCTGTCCAATATTGGAGAGATAATAAATTACAGGTATTTCCTTATAGGCTTTAGAGTTGCTTCCTACTCCTTGTTTACCCATCCCTATGCGGGGGAGCAAAAAAGCGTCTATAAGAGAGATTGCAAACTGAACCTCCTAAAAAGAACATCAGTAAACCTTGAGGACGAAAACATAAGTAGTGGTCAAAATTAATTCGCACTTACTGCGCGCACACCAGGAGATCCATATCCTCTCCAATCGCGCGCGCCACAGAGCCTTTGAAGATGCTGAATCTAAAACATCACATCTCCCTGTGAGAGGATGTATCTTTCACAGTACAACAAGAACTTTATTTTAACTTTCAGATCCAAAAGAGATCGCACATAGAAGCTAGTATGAAATGACTACAGTACGACGTTCTCATGGGACACACGGAGGCCAGCATATGGATACATATCGCTTAATCTAGAGATACATGAGTGTCGCGTCCTGCGATACTCCTCTATCCCAGCGCTTCCACGCTGACTGAATTATTAGAAAATATAACTCGAGAGGGCGAGTCAGTGGACAATTTACCAAAAGCTTGATGTGTCCAGTAGGAGATTGAGATGTTATTCTTCTCTGAGGGTCTGTGAAACAGAGGAGATAGCAATTCGCACACAGGATTAACTACGACTTACAAAGCCGCCCGCCTGCACAGTTGGAAAATAATTGTAAGTGGAGTGGTTTCTCACTAATACGAACGCAGTGTGTATGAGGTGAATCCAACCATCTAACCAATATATACACTTCTGTTTCATTGCGCTGCAAGATCGTGTATTCATCCTCCCTGTATACTGAATCCTTCTCGAATGAGAAAGCAAGACGGTCATTTATATCCGACTCTGCTCAAATAAGAACGCACAGCACAGCTCCTAAGAAGATTAATGGGTAAGAGATGGGTGTGTGTGTGTCTTAGCTGTTGGGTGCTGTATAGAGGCTCACGCGTGTCCACATCTATATGTAGGCTTGTTCCTTTATGTAGTTCATCAAGATTTGATGCCAGGTGAAGATCGAGGCATATTAGCTTGTTTGTTTGTTCATCAAATTGATGCCAGGAAGATGAGGAATTATTTATTTTTTATTGAGTTGCAATTCAATATTTTTCTATTGACTATCAGTCAGGTATGAACGCCATTTGCATTTAGACATTGTTCAAATCGGAAAACCCCCGATGGGTTACAGACTGTTAGAGGAGCAATGCTAATTTCTACCAGTACAACCTCAAGGTCAACGTCATTGGTACCCGTGACTTGGATGATCTTGTGAAGGGTTGAAGGTCACCTGGCTACTCTCGGCGTCCGCTGGTGACATGTCATTGAGCAAGGCGTCTGATTCCTGACAAATCGATGGTATAATTGTACGGGTTTATCTCTCCACTCATAGCTGCCCAAAGATAAATATATAAGTGACATACAAAGCTCCTTGCTAGGCGCTCTGGAACCAGTAATTCTCTACTAGTCCGTCGTGTGTAAAGACTCCTTGCTAGGCGCTCTGGAACCAGTAATTCTCTACTAGTCCGTCGTGTGTAAAGACTCCTTGCTAGGCGCTCTGGAACCAGTAATTCTCTACTAGTCCGTCGTGTGTAAAGACTCCTTGCTAGGCGCTCTGGAACCAGTAATTCTCTACTAGTCCGTCGTGTGTAAAGACTCCTTGCTAGGCGCTCTGGAACCAGTAATTCTCTACTAGTCCGTCGTGTGTAAAAACTCCTTGCTAGGCGCTCTGGAACCAGTAATTCTCTACTAGTCCGTCGTGTGTAAAGACTCCTTGCTAGGCGCTCTGGAACCAGTAATTCTCTACTAGTCCGTCGTGTGTAAAGACTCCTTGCTAGGCGCTCTGGAACCAGTAATTCTCTACTAGTCCGTCGTGTGTAAAGACTCCTTGCTAGGCGCTCTGGAACCAGTAATTCTCGACTAGTCCGTCGTGTGTAAAGACTCCTTGCTAGGCGCTCTGGAACCAGTAATTCTCTCCAAGTCCTCTGCTTAAGTCGGTCTGCTTTGCATTCATGTTGACAGTAATGGTCAGGGTCGTGAACAATATTTTAGCATAACCACAACATGAGAGTAGCTGCTAATGTGACAGGGAAAGCTTGTAAAGTGTTCACTTGGTAATGTTAACCCTTTAATATGACCTGTGTTGAAGTAAAATAGTGACATTTCAGTAACTTGAAAATTTATCCAAGCATCGGCTCAGATAGAGATGCCTTTGTTGTAAACATAAGTTCACAACAAGGTTTGTTGAGACAATTGCAAAAGGGTCGTCTTTCTAAGGCAACACTTTGTTAGTCCGGTCACACATAGTGAATTAATGACTAATAGTAGAGTGAATTCTGCTTCCCCTCCACATGGAGTATTATGGTAGAGAATCAATGCTACTTCCCCTCTACATGGTGTATTAAGGTAGAGGATGAATGCTGCTTCCCCTCTACATGGCGTATTAAGGTAGAGGATGAATGCTGCTTCCCCTCTACGTGGTATTAAGGTAGAGGATGAATGCTGCTTCCCCTCTACGTGGTGTATTAAGGTAGAGGATGAATGCTGCTTCCCCTCTACGTGGTAAGGTAGAGGATGAATGCTGCTTCCCCTCTACGTGGTATAAGGTAGAGGATGAATGCTGCTTCCCCTCTACGTGGTGTATTAAGGTAGAGGATGAATGCTGCTTCCCCTCTACGTGGTGTATTAAGGTAGAGGATGAATGCTGCTTCCCCTCTACGTGGTGTATTAAGGTAGAGGATGAATGCTGCTTCCCCTCTACGTGGTGTATTACTGTCTTGGTGCTGTGGTTTGACATGTGGATGGTTTTGTGCTCTAAGTGCTCCCCAGCGAGGTACAGGACAATACAGGAGACACCGTAGAGAAGCCCGGTAAGACATCTGCCCAACAGCTTTACTGTCTTCTCCTCATTCCATACTTAAGTCTTTATTTTGTTTTAAGTTGGCTTGTTTTAAAGTCTTAAGGGGGTCGCACACTGGATGCATCTCCACATCTGGAGACGGTAGTTTCTAATGAGACGCTGTCCACAGCGCCACTATTGATCCAATCACAATCCCCCAAAACGTGTCCACTTCCTGTTTGCTTTGTCCGATCTGTTGCGCTGTGCTTCTCAACTGGTGTGCCACCCACTTTAGCTGCTTGCTATAAAGTGTTGTCCTTTTATTCATTTTGTTGAATGTTAAGTTTTGTTTAGTTTGCTATGAATCCCCTGCACTTGGGATGCACCTTGTAGGTCCATCGTTGTCATTCACCTCTGGAGTCACTTTTGTTTCTGTAATCTCGTGTGTCACATCCATCCTTTGTTGTCTTGGTTGACCGCGGTTCAGTTTGTTTCTGTTCTGCCTTGTGAGGCCATCACTATTCCTTCCCCTGTGATGTTTCCCCGTGTCAGAATGTAGGGCCAAGGGCCCCGTGTCAGAATGTAGGGCCGAGGGCCCCTTGTCAGAGGGTAGTGCAGAGGGCCCGTGTCAGAAGGTAGTGCAGAGGGCCCGCCCCGTGTCAGAAGGTAGTGCAGAGGGCCCCGTGTCAGAAGGTAGTGCCGAGGGCCATAGTGTCTGTCAACATGGCTACTGGCTCAGCTGACAGTCACCATAACCCCACCACCTGTTGCAGTATGTGATGGGTGAGCTAATGTCATCTCAAGACTGGTGCACCGTTAGGCCGTCCCTGTTCAGCCAGCAGCTGACTGCTTATGTTCAGGAGAACCTCCCTGTTCAGCCAGCAGCTGACTGCTTATGTTCAGGAGAACCTCCCTGTTCAGCCAGCAGCTGACTGCTTATGTTCAGGAGAACCTCCCTACTGAATGCCCCCTGATGGTCGCTGGACAAACACACATATGGTGAGTTGGGGTGTGTCTCTGCAGGGAAGGATTCTCTTACCCCTGGTGTTTGTGGAGACCAAGAAGGGGGCGGACGCACTGGAGGACTTCCTGTACCGCGAGGGCTACGCCTGCACCAGCATCCACGGAGACCGTTCCCAGCGCGACCGCGAGGAGGCGCTGCACCAGTTCCGCTCTGGGCGCTGCCCCATCCTGGTGGCTACCGCGGTCAGTTAGCCCTCATACTCTATACACTAGTCTGGTGGCTACCGCGGTCAGTTAGCCCTCATACTCTATACACTAGTCTGGTGGCTACCGCGGTCAGTTAGCCCTCATACGCTATACACTAGTCTGGTGGCTACCGCGGTCAGTTAGCCCTCATACTCTATACACTAGTCTGGTGGCTACCGCGGTCAGTTAGCCCTCATACGCTATACACTAGCCTGGTGGCTACCGCGGTCAGTTAGCCCTCATACGCTATACACTAGCCTAGTGGCTACCGCGGTCAGTTAGCCCTCATACGCTATACACTAGCCTAGTGGCTACCGCGGTCAGTTAGCCCTCATACGCTATACACTAGCCTGGTGGCTACCGCGGTCAGTTAGCCCTCATACGCTATACACTAGCCTAGTGGCTACCGCGGTCAGTTAGCCCTCATATGCTATGCACTAGCCTCGTGGCTACCGCGGTCAGTTAGCCCTCATACGCTATACACTAGCCTAGTGGCTACCGCGGTCAGTTAGCCCTCATACGCTATACACTAGCCTAGTGGCTACCGCGGTCAGTTAGCCCTCATACGCTATACACTAGCCTAGTGGCTACCGCGGTCAGTTAGCCCTCATACGCTATACACTAGCCTAGTGGCTACCGCGGTCAGTTAGCCCTCATACGCTATACACTAGCCTAGTGGCTACCGCGGTCAGTTAGCCCTCATACGCTATACACTAGCCTAGTGGCTACCGCGGTCAGTTAGCCCTCATACGCTATACACTAGCCTAGTGGCTACCGCGGTCAGTTAGCCCTCATACGCTATACACTAGCCTAGTGGCTACCGCGGTCAGTTAGCCCTCATACGCTATACACTAGCCTAGTGGCTACCGCGGTCAGTTAGCCCTCATACGCTATACACTAGCCTAGTGGCTACCGCGGTCAGTTAGCCCTCATACGCTATACACTAGTCTGGTGGCTACCGCGGTCAGTTAGCCCTCATACGCTATACACTAGTCTGGTGGCTACCGCGGTCAGTTAGCCCTCATACGCTATACACTAGCCTAGTGGCTACCGCGGTCAGTTAGCCCTCATACGCTATACACTAGCCTAGTGGCTACCGCGGTCAGTTAGCCCTCATACGCTATACACTAGCCTAGTGGCTACCGCGGTCAGTTAGCCCTCATACGCTATACACTAGCCTAGTGGCTACCGCGGTCAGTTAGCCCTCATACGCTATACACTAGCCTAGTGGCTACCGCGGTCAGTTAGCCTCATACGCTATACACTAGCCTAGTGGCTACGCGCTATTTAAGGCAGTAACTTAAGAGTGTGTGTGTGGTGTCTGTGTCTGTGTGTGTGTGTGTAGGTGGCGGCCCGAGGTCTGGACATCTCCAACGTGAAAACATGTGATCAACTTTTGACCTTCCCAGCGACATCGAGGAGTACGTCACCGTATCGGGCGTACCGGCCGCGTGGGCAACCTGGGTACTACGTCACCTACATTACCCCGTCAGCATTACCCCACCCCGTCAGCATTACCCATCTGCATCAGCGTGTAACCGGCGTGTGCGTGACTCCTCGCTAGGTTTGGCCACGTCCTTCTTCAACGACAAGAACGGCAACATCACCAAGGACCTGCTGGACATCTTGGTGGAGGCCAAGCAGGAGGTGCCATCCTGGCTGGAGAGCCTGGCGTACGAGCACCAGCACAAGACCACCAGCCGGGGGCGCTCCAAGCGGTACGGCCTCTACACACTCCGTGCATGTCTATGGATATATATATATATATATTCATCTTCTAAAGTCCCTTTCCCAGTAACTTCCTTGTTGACGGCGTTAACCGGTTCTGAATGCACCACCAATGGGATTTTATTCACACTGTCTCCACCGTCATTTTGCTATTGTTATTATTATTATTATTATTATTATATTGCCAAATCAGAAAGTGTTTCCATTAAGCGGTTGTGGAAGTCAAGGAGATAAAGGGGACATTCCTGCTACTTTTACCGTTCTGTGGGTTGTTGTGTATCGGCAAGACAGACAGACTATAAATTGAATGGTTGGCTAAACGTGGGTTCTGTTCTCTAGGTTCTCTGGTGGGTTGGTTAAACGTGGGTTCTGTTCTCTAGGTTCTCTGGTGGGTTGGTTAAACGTGGGTTCTGTTCGCTAGGTTCTCTGGTGGGGATGGTTAAACGTGGGTTCTGTTCTCTAGGTTCTCTGGTGGGTTGGTTAAACGTGGGTTCTGTTCGCTAGGTTCTCTGGTGGGTTGGTTAAACGTGGGTTCTGTTCGCTAGGTTCTCTGGTGGGTTGGTTAAACGTGGGTTCTGTTCGCTAGGTTCTCTGGTGGGTTGGTTAAACGTGGGTTCTGTTCGCTAGGTTCTCTGGTGGGTTGGTTAAACGTGGGTTCTGTTCGCTAGGTTCTCTTGTGGGGTTGGTTAAACGTGGGTTCTGTTCTCTGGTGGGTTGGTTAAACGTGGGTTCTGTTCTCTGGTGGGTTGGTTAAACGTGGGTTCTGTTGTCTAGGTTCTCCGGTGGGTTTGGTGCACGTGATTACCGCCAGACGAGTGCCACCAGCAACGCCGGAGGTTTTGGTGGACGTGGCGGCCGCAACCAGTCAGTACACGGCGGAAACCGTGGGTTTGGAGGAGGTAAGAACGTGGACCTATACCTGCAGGCCACGCCACTGCATTAAACCCTGTGGTGGTTAAACCTGACTCGTTAAACCTGACTAGTTCAACCCTGTGTGTGGTTAAACGTGACTGTCTTGTTAAACCCAGACTAGTTAAGCCCTGTGTGCTCTGTGTTCCCAGGGGGCTTCGGTAACTTCTACAGCAGCGACGGCTACGGAGGAAACTACTCCCACTCCCAGGTGGACTGGTGGGGCAACTAGACCACGCCCCCTCCTTACTAACACGCCTCCCACACCTTTACATGCTCCTCACAGTCGCCTTCCTCTTCAACTACTAACGCTCCGCTCACATGTCCTTCTCTAGTTGTTTTGGTTGTTTTGGTCGCCTCCGCCGCACGCCCCCACGTGGAGTGTTGTCGTCCTCTTCTGTATCGCACAGGCCACGCCCCTAAAGGCATCCCATAATAGTTGGTTGTTTTCCCACCAGACGTCGTCGACCGCTTGCTAGCGTCCCGGCTTGTGGCGCACTTGTGTTAATAACCACGAATGCAAATTGTAACGCCGAAGAATCAGAACGAGTGTAAACGTGTAAAAGCTAGGCTGAGCCTTCAGGCGGACGCTCCCGAGAGAACCGTCCCGCCACTGACACGTAGAGGAGGTCACGGAGGTCATTACTGTGGTGGTGGTGGTGACCTGTTGGTGTTCATCCCCCTGAAGCGCCGCCTCCCCCCCGAGCTCTTCTGACTTCAGCATACGGCAGCCTGCACACTCCCATCATCAATAGGCATGACGCCACCCAGACTATACTTCTATTTAAGTGTAAATGTTGGCCATGTGAATTGGCTTAGCTGTGTCATAGGTCACTAGCCACGTAGTCGCCACGCAACGTTCATGGAGAGAGCTTTGGGTGTTTGTTGGTTCAGCGATCCCACGTTTGTCTGAAAGACGAGACTGGGGTAGTGTATGGCCAAGGGCCTGAAGTACAGACCGACAGTAAGAGTATCATAGCAACATTTTTTCGTTTCAGATCGAAGGCAAAATAAAAAATAACAAAAGTAGGAACTTGGGACTTAATTTTTAATTTCACTGCTCAGAAATGCATTTTCTCTTTGCCGATGGAACATTTGTTTGTGTACTGTGCCTCCAAGAATCAGAACTGTATCTCTTGCAATTTTTTTTCTTTGTTTTAATTGCCTATATATATATATATATAACCGGCTACCAACTACAGCCACCTGTGACTAAAATATGTCTTTAATATCATATTTTGGTGAACATGTTTTGTTAATTTCTATTTGGAAGGAAAACAAACTAGGCTTGAACTAAATCAAACCTTGGCAAAAAAAAAACCCTAAAAAGCTGCGACTCAGCGCGGGTCTTGTTGGTCTGTAGAGGTTATCTCTGGGTCTCATTGACACGCTGGTTCCCAAAAGCATCTTATCTTTATTGCCGTAGTGACCTGTAGAGGTTATCTCTGGGTCTCATTGACACGCTGGTTACGGCGCACTAGATGGGGCTGCTGTGTTGTTGAAGTGTCACATCCCTGGCCGCCGACTTAGCGGCTTCAGAGTGACTCAAACCATTGATGAAAAGCGTAAATATGTTCATGGTTAATGGGGACCATGCATGGCCTCTGTTTCAGTGTAGTCCGTGGACAGTGCTTGATCTGTTTTAATGTAGTTTTTCCCAGAAGGTGCTGGACAGACAGCAAAGTGGTAACATGCTTTTGGGATGTCATGCCCTGTTCAAGGTGACCTGACTGTTACATCTCGAGCTCTGGTTTGAGGGTCTATATTGTTTCCCAAAGCCATTCCATCAAAGCATAAAGTGGACGTACGCTAGGCTTAGTCAGATACCAGCTTTCTGCCCGTTGACCCCCAGAACTAAAGGCTATAGAGCCAGCATGGCTACACCACCCATAATCAACCAAATGTCCAAACATCCAGTCAGCGAGGGGCTAAGGCCTCTGTATGATTCAAGATTCAAGAAGTTTAATTGTATGCTTCTTCAGAAGTGTTCTGAGATCAGAACCAAACAAAGGATTTTGGTAGAAGCATACAGAGGCCTTTAGTGCCACAGTGGCTTTGGGAAACAGACCCTTGTTGTGTTGGAGGGAAAAAATCCACCACAGATGTCTAAAGTCCTTGTCTGCCAAAAGTTTCTTTCAAGGGGACACGAAGCAAATCATTTCAAAAGAGTTCAATTTATTTCTTGCTCACTCTATCCTGGAGAGTCATATGAAGAGTCTTCTCTAAAATAAGCCGTTCCAGTCAGGAGTAGGAAAGGCATGTTGGGGGCAGCGGTGCAGGGCACCGCTAGCATGGGCTTCATGTGTACTTCATGTGTAAGTAGTTCCATAGCACTGTTTCATGTCTCAGAAGCCCTGCTAGTCGTGTCCACGGACATATCGGAGGCTCCGGCCCGCTGCCCCACATGGTGTCCATTCCTAAAACAATGTTTTCCGAGCAGCAGAAGTCAACTGTACGTTCTGTACAATTGAGTTTAAAAACGTACATTTGTGTTTTTTATGTTTTAACAGGGCCTCGTTTCGCCGCATTTTGGCAGAACTCTCCTATCTCAAACGTGATTCTGATGCATGTCTTCGATTAATATTGAATCAGAAGTTGCACATAATAGGCGACTTACTTTTTGGGGCTAATTAGCTTAATAGTTGACTAATTACTGGAGAACTGGTCAATTTGTACAACTGTATGCAAAGGAGATGCCAGGTGTTTTTATGGATCTTGTTTTGCTATTTATTTATTTAACTTAGTGGTTGAAGGATTTAATTTTATAAATCAAAAGTCCCCCTAAAGGGGAAAGGGGCATTTTCCCTTTTACTAAAATAGTCCCAAGATATTTTACTGGTAACCGCACGAGGTCCTGTATTTTTACTTCCCTTAATTTTGCACATTGGCTTTGAGTGACAAAACAAGGCAAGTTAACGTATGCAAGTGTTGTTGTTTTTTGGTCAAGAAGTAAACAAAAAAATACTGCAGTCTTTAGCAGAAATGAAAATTCCTCTACAGGCTTTTATTTAGGCTGATTTCCTCCCTCGTTTGATGTGCACTCCACGATTATGTAGATTTCACTCCCCAACCCAAGCGGTTCCTGTCGGAGTTAAATCCTCTGACGTTAGATTTCAGTCTGAGGGCATACAGACGGTGTGTCCATATTACATACAACTTGGCAGCCTCTTGGAATATTGTATTTATTTAAGCTCTAGCACAGGTCAGGTATAAACCAGAATATTCAACATTAGTGTCCGGTGAGAAATGGAAGTCATCATTAGACTAATAAAAAAAAAGCTGTTTGTATGGAACAGATGCAGAAGAACAACACACCACACACACACACACACACCACACACACACACACACACACACACACACACGCACAGCTAGAACTGTCCGGTATTGTCTCAGCTCGTCTGGATTTGGTGTCCAGAGACTCGTCTCTGGACGATGGTACAGCAAAGGAGTCCCTCACAAGATCCTAGACCCTAACAATGTGATGGACAACAGTAGCTTCCAGTTGAATTGATCGTCTGTGGCGAAGGCACTCTACTATCTCACTCATAAGTTGGTCAACTTGAACTCTTAATTAGTGGAAGCATTCATTGATTGAACTCATGAATGGAGACCAGACTCTCGTGAAACATGGGAAACCAAGGAGGTATTTTTAGGAATGCTAATTGATTAGCTAGTGGTCTAACCTACTAACTCAGGTCATCTCATATGCATCGGAATAGAAACCAAATGGTCTCAAACACGTCTGCGCTAATTGAACCTCTGAAACCTAGTTTCAAGTATTCGTGGCCATTTTCTGTGATAATGTTGACTTTTAGGTTGCTTGTGTTGGTACATGGATTTGGCTCAATTGGACTTTCAAACGTTTTGGTTTTGTTTTCCACCATTGTTTCTAGTAATCATTTGACAAAATATATACATTTCCGGAACTTTTACAATTGGACAAATGCAGCATTTTCCCTCAAAAACTGCTAATAAGTACTGTGGGAACGGAGTCCAGTTCGCCAAATGTCAAGGCTCAGTCCCCCCCCCCCCCCATTGAGACAATTGATTCTTATGTCGGAAAGTCTTAAAAATTGGTCCAGTGCCAAAGTCCACAGACTGATCATTCTTAGTGGGACCCCAAAAACTAAACTTGTACAAAAGGCTGTTTTTATACCTGCTGGCGGATTGTGACCTTTTTTGCTAATGTTTAGTTTTTTTCCAAATTTGAATTAAGATAAGTGATAAGAAGGGCATATGGGCTGTAGATGTTCTAGCCCGTAATACTCTTTCGGCACAAGTGTGCATTGTTTTTGTATTTTGTTACACAGGGATGTGAGTTCTCTTTGCACTTCAATGTGCCTGCAAGGATCATTCGGTTAAAAGAAGCATTCCAGTTGTACTCCTCAATGGATTCCATGAAGACATAGAGTTGTACACTTCAATAGAGTGAACCCTGCTTCCTATGGGATGGGACGTACCAGGTCCTGACACAATAGAGTCCTTACAGAATAGAGTAAAGTCCCCTACAGAGGGAGCCGTTCCCTCCGCCTCTGCCTTGAGTAGCACCACAAAGTGGACATTGTTAACCCTTGAAGCAGAGCATTGATGTGTCAGTGCAGTATGTCTGGTAGTGTTTTAGGCTTTGCTTCCACCTTGATGCGCAATGACACCCTTATACCCTTTATAGTGAGTTGTGTGAGCAAAACGTCTCTTGGTTTACATGGTTAGGATTGTCTGAATGAACCCCATACTGTGAGACCTGCGCAGTGCCTTGACCTTCTTGAATCCTAACATCTTCCGCTTGAACCCTGGTTGCCGCTGCCACAGGGTTCAGTACTCTAAAGACCCTGCTGATGTTGTCAGTACGCTTTCCCTCAAATGTGGACCACGTGGGTACACAAGAGACTAGATTTGTAAATGATTTTTTTAACTCTGCCTCGGCCAACAGCTGAGCCATGCCCACCACCCTCCTGCTACAAATGACCACACACATTTTTGTAAGGTGATTATTTAAGGGATCCATCGTCTGGAATGTTTTCACTAACTTTTGATGCCTTAAATTGAGTAACAGCTAGCCTATCCAGGGCCTTGTAAAGATGTCCCAGTTAGTCCTACACAGCCAGTAGTCCTAAACACAGCCGGTAGTCCTAAACACAGCCGGTAGTCCTAAACAGTTAGTCCGACATACAGCTGGTAGTCCTAAACCCAACTTTTAGTCCTACACACAGCTGGTAGTCCTTCAGCTGTTTCATAGTCCTACAACGGTCTCCATAGTTGGATACACCCTAGTGTTTCCATAGTCAACGTTCACGGTGCTATGTTTGGTGTTCCCAGGCGGTCGCGTGTGGTGGATGGAACTTTTAATCCACAGTTTGACACGCAGACACAAAAACAATTTAGTTGCACCTTAAGGGTTTTCTGTTCAACAAAAAATTTCTAGAGTGCGATTTTGTCTGCGCCTTGGAAA
Organism: Coryphaenoides rupestris; assembly: GCA_002895965.2. Classification (NCBI taxonomy): domain Eukaryota; kingdom Metazoa; phylum Chordata; class Actinopteri; order Gadiformes; family Macrouridae; genus Coryphaenoides; species Coryphaenoides rupestris. The sequence continues at coordinate 16,608 of PIJE02004071.1, forward strand.
GGGGTAGGGGTGGGGGGGTGTCTGCTAGCGATATGGTGTGATGTGGAGCGAGTGACTAGTTAAGATTCTTTCAGAGTGTGTGTTGTTGAGCTAGAAGTTAAGGGTCCTCCTCGTGTCCTCCAGAGTGTGAATGTTGTTGAGCTAGAAGTTAAGGGTCCTCCTCGTGTCCTCCAGCATGTGTGTGTTGTTGAGCTAGAAGTTAAGGGTCCTCCTCGTGTCCTCCAGAGTGTGAGTGAAGCAACGTTTGTGTTATTTGAGTGTTTTTGTGTGAGAAGCAGCGAGGCAGCAGTGGGGATCAAGGAGTTCAGTTACTGAGGGATTTAGCATATTTGCACACAAAAGACCTAGAATCTACTTCTGCTGCTAGTTTGTGTAATTTATCAAGCATTTTTGAGAAATATTTATTTTTATAAGCCTAATAAAAAAGATATTGAAGTCACTTGACCAAAAGACAGTTAACAAAACACTGGCACTTGAATGTCGTGGGTATGAGTAACAGAGCACCACTTTGGTTACATTCCCGGGAATTATGATGGAGGAATTCCAAGAAAGAGGATTTGTAGTAATAACATGAATAAATATGCGTGTCGGTGAAAAATGTCAGTGAAAATAGCAACGACGAACACAATACGCATATGATTAGACGCAGACATTTGCATACACACTGTATAATCATATTCAATGCAATTCATGGAAAGCAGAAAGTGTCTTGCATAAAAACAAGAAATTACTGAGTTTTTAGATTAATTCAACCCCTATGGTGAAATAAAAAAAAAAACAGAACAATGCCCAGAGAGACAGACAGGGCGAGCAGACAGACAGACAGAGAGAAATGTCACGCTGGCAGGCAGACAAACGGAAAAGTCAGACGGCGGAAAGTTGATTTGCGAGAA
>PIJE02004072.1:5000-7500 GCA_002895965.2 Coryphaenoides rupestris
GGAAGACAGGAAGGAATCAGAGAGAGGAGGGGGAGGAGGAGGAGGAGGAGGAGGAGAGAGGAAAAGCCAAATGAGGGGAATGAAGTGAAATGAAATGCAAAGCTCCCATGAATCACAGTTTGCTCCAGATCCCCTCAGAAAGACTCGTGGAACCCAACCCTGAGACAAACACACAGGACTGATAGAGAGAGAGACAGACAGAGACAGACAGACAAGCGAGAGAGACCGATAGAGAGAGACAGACAGACAGACAGTGAGAGAGAGAGAGAGCGAGCGAGCTGTGTGATAATGATGAGAACTACAATGAAAGAGAGATAGAGGGAAGAAGAGATGAAAAAAGGGCAGAAGAAAGGGAAAGAAGGATGAGACGGGGGAACGAGAGAATACGGAGACGAGGAGAAAAACAACCCAGATCTCACGTCGAGTGAGACAGAGACAGAGAGACAGAGAGAGAGAGAGACAGAGAGAGAGAGAGAGAGCGGCCCGAAACAACAGAACAAGAAACTAATCACACGTGAATATATGTTGTGATGCAACCGAAACGCTTTATAGCAGCGAGAACGAGAACGTCCCCATAACTAGCCCCTGATGGGTAGAAACAGACAGAGAGAAACAGAGAGAGAGAGAGAGAGAGAGAGAGAGAGAGAGAGAGAGGCACAGACAGGGAATTAGAGAGAGTGTTGAAAATTGAGGGGGAGATTTATCGTGTGTGTGTGTGTGTGTGTGTGCGTGAGGGAGAGAGAGAGAGAGAGAGAGAGCAAAACAGAAAGAGAACGTGAGAGTGGAAGAGAGGAAGAGTAAGAGAGAAAAAGAGAAGAAGAAAGACAGAGAAAGAAAGAAAGAAAGAGACAAAGAGAGAGAGAGAGAGAGACGGAGACGGAGAGAGACAGAACCCAGCCAGCCCTGCCTTATCCATCCATCCATCCATCCATCCATTTCTCTCTCCATCCAGAGAGAGAGAGAGAGATCCCAGGAGGGGTGGTGGGTGTCCGCAGTCATTCCACAACACCTCAACACACACACACAGTCACTCCCCTCCACTCCCCTCCACTCCCCAGAAGCTGCAACAGCAGCCGTGGTGACAACCACCTGAACCCACGGTGGGCGAAGGAAAAAATAAAGGAAAACAAGACGTCTTCTCTTCTGTCCCGGTACAATGAGGGAGGGAGTCAAGGCCGCCAACCACCACCACCACGCCCCCAACCGTGCGGAGAACCAATCCCAACGAGCCAAACCAATCCCAGCTCCCTTAGAAACCAGGACAATAGTCTCGGCGTCGACACCGCGAGAGAGAACACGCCGGCAACACGACACAATCGGCGCCGCGGTGCAACAACACATCGTACACAATACAGCGCGCTGGGGTCGCCGCCCTCACCGCCACCCCTGCCCTCATCCAACCCCCACAACAGCGGATGAATCTTGTCTTGTGTCCGTTTGAAATAAAGTTTGCTGGCTCCATTCAATTCGTAGAGGCGTTAAAAAAAACGAAAATAGTCTTCAGGAATCGGCAATTCATTTCCCCCCGCCACCGCCATCATCATCATCATCATCATCATCCGGCCATTTTTTGGCACGTGCGCGCGGATATCCACCACGTGCCGTCCATCGTCGTGAGTCGTTATGTAATCGGTAAATGGATCGCATTTCTAAAGCTCTTTTATCCGAAGCGCTTTACAACATCGCCGCGCGTTCGCTCGCCGGCGACCCCGGGGGTCAACCACACAAGGTTGACAGCCTGGCTCATCGGGAGCAGGGTTTCAGCGTGGACACCTCAACGCTCGGCTTGGCTGGGCTGGCTATAGACAGAGCCGAACCGGGGGGGGGAACCGAACCGGCCGCCTTCCGGTTCGCGCGAGACGACGACCGCCGCTCTACTTCTTGTCCTGAGCCTAACCTTCCGAGGGCCGAGGCCAGACGCGGTAGCTTCACGGGCGTTTGACTCCGCCGAGGGCGTCCGAGAGCAGCCTCGCATCTTACCGAAAACTACATCCAAAAATAATAAGAATAATAAGAATAATAATACAAGGACCTGCAGGCCACTTAGCGTCACCAGACTGTCAAGAGAAGCCGTAGGAACCGATGATAAAAAAATGTCGGCGACCCTCCCAAGCAACGTACCGACGTAATGTAAAGTCACTGTGGATAAAAGGGTCTGCTAAACGACAAAGTATTAAACGCACCGAGACAAGACACAAATCAATGTCTCCGCTGCATCTTATTTGCGTCCGCCTCATCAAAGGAGGCGCTGCGTCAAGAGTATAAAAAAACTGTAGATCAGGGAAAAAAAAAAAGCCATAAAAAAAAGCAGACTTCCACTCACACAGCTTTCCAATCACTACAACCTTAATTAACCTTTCAACGTGTACCTGCCAAGCTTGGAAGGTTGCCTATTGATTCCGGAATAACGCAGTATATACACACACACACGCACACACACACACACACACACACACAAACATAAGATAGAGTGAAGAGAGACAAATTCTGGCACAGAACT
>PIJE02004072.1:15000-17500 GCA_002895965.2 Coryphaenoides rupestris
AAATGAAATTCCTTCCGTGCGGAATCTACAATCGGAATCTACAATCGGAATCTACAATCGGAATCTAAAACAGCTGGTTCCAGAGCCCCCAAAACCAGATCTCCGAAGGACCAGAACATCTGGCCGTGTCCCGGCGACCGCAGCAGGAGGAGAAGAAGAAGAAGGATCGTGTCGTCTTACCAGGATGCGGTCTTCCGAACGGCCGCCCTTGGTGTCCTGTTTGATGGCTCGCACAAACTTGATGGGCTGCCTGTCAAGAACCTTCCGGATGCTCTCTGTGAAGGGGGGGTGGGGGGGGGGGGGTCGGGGAAAGATTACTGCCGTTACATAATACGCACAGATACCCAGACACACAAAAGATGAAGAGCTACACACAGGCACACACACGCACGCACACACACACACGCACACACACACGCACCCACACAATGGTAGCAGCGACTGCTGAGGGATCATAAATGTGCTATTTTTAGCCTCCGAGTTTTCGGAGAGAGAACCACCAATCCTCTTCTCCTGGTAGTACAGACTCGCCAGCGGCTTCATGCAACCAAGCTAGGAAGGCGAGTCAGTGGCTTCATGCAACCAGGCTAGGAAGGCGAGTCAGTGGCTTCATGCAACCAGGCTAGGAAGGCTAGTCAGTGGCTTCATGCAACCAGGCTAGGAAGGCTAGTCAGTGGCTTCATGCAACCAGGCTAGGAAGGCGAGTCAGTGGCTTCATGCAACCAAGCTAGGAAGGCTAGTCAGTGGCTTCATGCAACCAGGCTAGGAAGGCTAGTCAGTGGCTTCATGCAACCAGGCTAGGAAGGCGAGTCAGTGGCTTCATGCAACCAAGGCTAGGAAGGCTAGTCAGTGGCTTCATGCAACCAGGCTAGGAAGGCTAGTCAGTGGCTTCATGCAACCAGGCTAGGAAGGCGAGTCAGTGGCTTCATGCAACCAGGCTAGGAAGGCGAGTCAGTGGCTTCATGCAACCAGGCTAGGAAGGCTAGTCAGTGGCTTCATGCAACCAGGCTAGGAAGGCTAGTCAGTGGCTTCATGCAACCAGGCTAGGAAGGCTAGTCAGTGTGGCTTCATGGACCATGCTAGCTAGTAGCTTCATGGACTATGCTAGACAGGCTAGCTGGTGGCTTCATGGACCATGCTAGACATGCTAGCTAGTGGCTTCATGGACTGCGGTAGACAAGCTAGCTAGTGGCTTCATGGACCCTGTTAGACAGGCTAGCCAATAGCTTTATGGACCACGCTATGTAGGCTAGGTCCTTCAGGGACCCAACCAGGACAGGCTGGCTGGCCTAGCGTGACCTCATTAGGAGATCCAAAACATGCCACCGATATCATCCTCCATCACATTAAAAAAACCACTTCTTGACACCAATTTCATTTGAATCTCCAATGGACCCAGATCTCTCCTCTGCATGCCGGCCAAACTGCGGGCTTATGAATGTAGAGTCTTGAACTGTAAAGTTATCCCTTCTCATTGCCAGCAATTTCCATCTATTTATAGTCCGTGACGTAATGACCAAGTGCACCATGGGTAAGAGGTCAGCCACGGACAGCATTGTCAACGTCGAGGATCCGCTCCCTCAAACGTCCCAGCAGCTGAAAGGTACCCTTGGAGTTCCCTTAAGGGCAGCACCTGTCCACCCCCCCCCACCCAGATAGCAGCAGCAAGCAAGCAGAACCACGGCGGCGCAGACGGCACCCCAGACTGCAGATCAGCATAAACAACAAGCAACACCCATGGGTGTCCTTGGGGCCGCGTCACCCCGAGCCAGCCGGCGGTGCAGTTAAGGCTTCGACGGTGCAGCACCTCCCCCTTTTTCATACGTGTGCGTGAACAGTATGTACACACACATGTGCGTATGTAGTGGCGTGGCGCACCTACTCCACTGCGTACTTTACGTCTAAACGGATGATTTATAAAAAGCTGTGGAGCTGAGCAGCAGGTCCGCAAAACAAATCATTTTATATGCTATGCTATGCTATGCTATGCTATGCTATATGCTAACCCCGTGACGCCGCTGACTGGGAGAGTGCATGTTCCTCTGGTTCCTCTGGTTCCAGCAGGATGCAGTGTTTGGTGCCGTGTCTGTCGTTGCTCATTGCCGCACGTTTTTATTTTTATTTTTATTTTCTTCACACTTTCACCGACATGCCGAGAGAACAGCGAACGTGTCTCTCACACACACACACACACACACACAGCCACTGCAGGTGTGTGTGTGGTGTGTGTGTGTGCAGGTGTGTGTGTGTGTGTCACACCGACAGCTCGGAGGAGGAGGAAGAGGAGGAGGAGGAGGAGGCTCAAGCGTAGACAAACAGTGTGAGCGACGTTAAGCTGGGTAAAACCCCAATCACTTAACCTCCATAACCCACCCTACTCCTCGTCCTCCTCCTCCTCCTCCTGCACACACACACACACACCCTTCTCCATTCTAGTGTGTGTGTGTGTGGTGTGTTGGGGACACGTTCCAGGATAGAGAGAGATGGGTGTGTGTGTGTT
>PIJE02004072.1:20000-22500 GCA_002895965.2 Coryphaenoides rupestris
GGAGGAGTAGGAGAAGGAGTAGGTCGAGGAGGTGGAGGAGGATGTGGAACGAGAGGAGGAGGAGGAGGAGGCGGAAGAGGAGGAGGTGGAGGTGGTGGTGTAGGAGGAGGAGGTTCGTCATCCGCCGCTCTGATTGACAGCTGTACTCGAGTCGTCACGTGTTCAGTCTGACTACCGTCACTCCATTCATCTTTACAAGTCGCAGCTTAAAGTGGATGTCGTCATCTCTCTCCCATACAGAGCGAGCAGCGACCTATAATTTGCAGACCGTACATCCGTGCATCCGTGTGTGTGTGTGTGTGTGTGTGTGTGTGCGCGCGTGCGGGGGGAGCAGCTGCTCTTCGACACGTTTTTTCGTGCGCTGCTTCTTCTTTCTGCGCATGCGTAATTGGATTGGCTCTTTGTATCTCGATCCGCCTGAAAAGAGCCCAGCGGGGGGGGGGGGGGGGAGGGGTCCAATATAGCGCATCGCCGGGGAGACGGAGATGAGAGACAAAAGATGGCGAGAAAAGAGATTAAAAAAAAAACCAGAAGAAAGTTTTAAAAGCAGCGCGGATAATGTGCGTGATAATGTGCAATTGTGTGACGTCACAACTACACGGCGTCATAATAATAGCGCACGAACCCGATTCCCACGCAGCGAACAGTCGTCCGTTGTCTCGACTGTCTGTCTCCCATAGGTTTAAACACAGGGGGGTTAAAAATAAAAATAAAACTACTACTGAGTTTAAGTTACAAAAATAAAAAACCTAAGATGCAGTTTGATGACTTATTCATGATGTAGTCTCAGGATTGGAGAAGCTTATGTAAGAGAGGCCCCTGAACACAGGTTTTATTTGGACTTCTTTTCACTTTTTTTGGGGGGGGGTTGATTTTTACTTTATTGTATTTTTATTTGTTATTTGTGTTGTGTTGTGTTGACATGTCGACTTTCAACTCTCGGGTCCACGATTGATTTTTTCCTTCAACCGCCGGCTACAAGCGGGAGCTCCGCATGACGTCAGGACATCTGAGGAAGAGTACGAGAACATTAGAGACACGGAGGTGGGGAGAGGAGAGAGAGAGGAAGAACAAGAGAGACGGAGAGACACCACAGAGCCGGGGCCACGGAGAGGACGAAACCACATGCAATTCGGAACCTCACATTGCAATGTGTGTGTGTGTGTGTGTGGAGTACGAGTCGTTCTTGTTATCCTTCGTTCACCGCCTGCCCCTAAATCCACTCCCCTTGACGTGGACACTGAGAAACATCTCCTGTTGTCGAAGCAGCTCAGGTGATTTTTCTCTGTTTTATTTCACTCAGTTTTTTATAATACTTGAAATATTGTTCAGAAGTAGTTTTACTATTTTTTCTTACAAATTCTCTCGTGTGAAATGTGTTTTGTTTTGCACTAAAATCTGTTTTGCACAAAAGTGTATTATACTTTTTATTGTGCCAATAAAAAAGTGTTGTAATATTAAGAGTTGCATGAATGCATGAATTGCACAGGCAACACACAACACATACAGAGAGTACATTCAAAGTACTACATTCATACATGTAGTACACTCAAAGTACTACATTCATACATGTAGTACACTCAAAGTATTACATTCATACATGTAGTACATGAATGACATGGACGTGGTGCCAACTTGTGTCATGTTTACAATGCAGATCATTGACATTAAGGTCTGGCAATACAGTCAATCATTATCCTTTAATAGTCAATCATTATCCTTTAATACAGTCAATCATTATCCTTTAACACAGTCAATCATTATCCTTTAATACAGTCAATCATTATCCTTTAATACAGTCAATCATTATCCTTTAATACAGTCAATCATTATCCTTTAATACAGTCAATCATTATCCTTTAATACAGTCAATCATTATCCTTTAATACAGTCAATCATTATCCTTTAATACAGTCAATCATTATCCTTTAACACAGTCAATCATTATCCCTTTAACACAGTCAATCATTACCTTTTAATACACGTCAATCATTATCCTTTAATACAGTCAATCATTATCCTTTAACTGACAGTCAAGTCATTATCCTTTAACACAGTCAATTCATTATCCTTTAACACAGTCAATCCTTATCCTTTATACAGTCAATCATTATCCTTTTAACACAGTCCAATCATTATCCGTTTAATACAGTCATCATTATCTTTAATAGTCAATCATTATTCCTTCTAATACAGTCAAATCATTATCCTTTAATACGTCAATCTTATCCCTTTAATACAGTCAATCATTACCTTTAATAACAGTCAAATCATTATCGCTTTAAATAGTCAATCATTATCCTTTATACCCAGTCCAACAGTTATCCTTTAACAAGTCAATCATTATCCTTTAATACAGTCAATCATTATTCCTTTAATACAGTCAATCATTATCCTTTAACACAGTCAATCATTAATCCTTTAATACAGTCAATCATTATCCTTTAATACAGTCCAATCATTATCCTTTAATACAGTCAATCATTATCCTTTAATACAG
>PIJE02004073.1:0-29868 GCA_002895965.2 Coryphaenoides rupestris
ACCGCCCATGTATTTGATCGATAGGTGTCAAACGTTGTTCCATCAAGACCTTCATCCAGCAGGTGCATCAAACCCCATTTTGCAGTATACCCTCCATCTTTGCGAGACCTAGAACTCTTGCCAACAAAGCCTTTAGGTCCCCCACCGCCAGTAATTTTCCCACTGTAAATTCCTCAAACATCCTAATCCACTTTGAGGCGCCATTATTTATATTAGGGAGTCTAGATATTATTCCCTCCAAGTCCTGCGAGCCCCATGGGACATAGTTGGCTTGCTGTCCTTTAACCAGAATAGGAAATTCTCCTGGGTAACTTTTTGGTGCCTTTTTCTTCCTCTGAGACTTCCTAATGTCTTTCTTCAGTTCTCCCATTTGGAGACTTCTATTACCTTCGGGCAGGACTCCCTCCTGGCTACATACCTCTTCTTCACTATCACTGTCACTATCACTGTCCGACTCTTGCCTCGCTCCCTTAATTTCTTTGTAACAATCCATGTGTATGTGTGGTCCCAATTTCGGTCCTCTATCTCTATTTCCTTTATCATCCATTACTACCTCTCCTTTAATGTCTACTGTTCCTGATATCAGTGGGTATAATCCTGTGTCATAGGGTGGTGGCCACACTTTAGAGGGTATTGGTTCTAATTTTTTATCCCTATTAGACATTTCCCTTTCTGTTTTTTCTTTTCGTCTCCAGTTTTCCCCTTCCTTCTTAAACATGGATAATATTATCCTTTCTCTTTCCCTTTTCTCTATTATTTTCTTTCCTGTTTTATTACACTTATGATTTTTCATCATTACTTCCATCTCCTCACACACCACCACATCAAATGTCCCCTCCTTTGGCCATTTAGTTCCTGATTTCCCTGTTCTTTTCTCCCATTTTTCTGAGATCTTTATTATCTCATCTTTATTTAGCGGATTCTTTTTACACAATATTTCTACCGCTGATAATGGCATGGTTACTCTTTATATTAAAGAGCTTTCTAATTCTTAATTGTGTGTCTTCAAATAAACCGCTACAGAAATTATTTCTCTCTATTCACCAGTTCTATAACATGGAACTGAATCAATTAAGGATCTTACCTATAGTATCCTAATCAAAAATCAAATGAGGAAACCTCACTTTAAATCAACTCAACATCTATCAAAAAATAATAAAATAAAATAAAATAAAATAAAATGAATAAAAAATAAAAATAAAAAATAATAATAATTAATCAATTAAATGAGAATCAATTTAGAAAATTAATCCAAAAATCAATCGATTAAATGAAAATCAATTCAGAAAATTAATCAATTAAATGAAAATCAACTTCGAAAATTAATCCAAAAATCTATCGATTAAATCATCTATTTATTATCATCTAAAATATGCTTGTTACTTCCTCGTAGATAAACAGATTTTCTCTACACTTTTTATAAAGTCCAATAGTTTAAAAGTACACACTATGATTAAATATACTAATATAATATTAACTTGAATATCTTTTGTCTCACCCTATGTTTTCATCTCAACACAAAGCATTAGGATTAGCTCTTTTGTATAAACTAAAATTATTTGCAAACTGGACACTAGGGGCAATGTTTCCTTTATCTGTTTCTTTAACTGTTCTCATCAATGAAGAAGAAAACTGATGCTCTAACAACTTCCTGGACTACAACATGCAGTGCAGGTTTCCAACACTTGGGGTGCTCCTCTCTTTACTCGACTTTATTTTTACTTGGTATTGTGAATTATATATCATTCACTACTGATATCAATGCTTGAATTCTTCAATCAATCTACCCTTCTTCGCATCTACTCATATTATCAAAAGAGAGCAATAATAACTACTCTTTTATCTTATTTAAATTTTTACCTCTCCCACTGATTCCAACCACAGGGGCTGGAATTTATCTTACAGTCCACCCCTCTCTCACCGGGACACGCCCTCCTATAGTCCTGGCTTGTCTCAATGAAACCTCCCACCAGTCTCTCTAAACCACCGAGCAGACACAACCTAGCGGTGTCCTGCACCGACAACACACACAACAACTAACATACAACATAAAACAAGCACAGACTTTCAAACAAACAAGCAAGGACCTTTACAAGCTAGCTATTCAACAATTGGTGTATTCAATGCACTTTCACTCATTTAACACTGGAATGCAATCCAAATGAAAATGCCATCTATCTCTCTTCTTTTACAAACAAAAACTCAGAATGTTTTTTGAACACTCACACATCTCATCAATGCACAAAACCGACCACAGTGTTTTTACTCTTAACACCCTCTCCCTTCTATATTGGTCAATTTAAATCATAACTGAAGTAAGCTTCTAAGCGCTGACTTATTTTCAATTCCTTCACCTCCCGTATCCTTACTGTACGCCTTTGCGCAACTCGTCTACGTAGTATTACTGTGCGCTGCCGTACTCGTATTTTACCATACCTTGTGTACTTTACCGTACTCCTAGTATTACTTGTACTTAACCGTACCTTTGTGTGCTTTACCGCACTCCTAGTATTACTTGTACTTAACCGTACCTTTGTGTGCTTTACCGCACTCCTAGTATTACTTGTACTTAACCGTACCTTTGTGTGCTTTACCGCACTCCTAGTATTACTTGTACTTAACCGTACCTTTGTGTGCTTTACCGCACTCCTAGTATTACTTGTACTTAACCGTACCTTTGTGTGCTTTACCGCACTCCTAGTATTACTTGTACTTAACCGTACCTTTGTGTGCTTTACCGCACTCCTAGTATTACTTGTACTTAACCGTACCTTTGTCTACGTAGGTCTACTATTTTACCATAGTCACAAACATAGCCTATGATGGAATGGAGAGCTCCCCTCCCACCTTTTTTAATTCCTCTCTCTCTCTCTCTCTCTAGAGACCTATCTGTTCAGTGCATAGTATCTTTCGAATTCTTACTATCACAATGGTATCCACAGGGTTTTCAAAAGCAACAATTTAACAGAGTGTTATGGGTTAGTGCATGCACTGTCATTCATCCCAGGTCCACCCTTTACCCCTCTTACGCGGGTTATACTATGGTTCGTAAATTTGGAGAGACACTTATACTTACTGCTTTGGCGTTAGGATGGGCCAGGCTCAGGACACACAATTTTCTATAACTAATAAGTAAGAACGTCGCTTACCCTTTTTAGTTGAGTGGCCACTCTTTTGTGTGACCCGCGCCGGACCACCACCCCACGACGAAGCAGCCGTCTGGTCCCTTTCCAATCCTGTTCGTGACGCCAAATATGTCGTGGATTTTACCAATACTCTGACATTCGTAAGAGGGTGATCAGGAAGACCAAAGTTTGAAAGTTAAAGACTTTATTTGTCACAGCCAATAGTAACAACAAGCCTGAGTCAAATCTGCAGAGAAGACTGAATTCACTCCTCTTTGACTCTGACTTATATTCACATCGTCACATGGTCAACGTCACATGGTCTTCGTGACATCGTGATATTGTCATCGTGATAGTGTCGTCGTGATAATGTCGTCGTGACATTCCAAACCCCATTTAAAGTAACCGCAACATAGGTTCTCTTTTCTATTATTGTTTCAAGAAATTATATGGCAGGATGTGACGCCCTCCTTGCCTAGTCATAAATGAAGGTGACGACTGGTCATGCAGATAAGCAACTGGGGAAGAGGTTGTCTTTCTCTACCCTTAATTCACCCATACAGTATAATGACAAGCCATTCTTATGAATATACCGGACAATATCTCCAATACAGCCGGCTAAGCAGGGCCCCCCAGGCTTCCTTCTCCCCGGCCACACTCTCTAGTTCCTCCTGGGGGATCCCGAGGCGTTCCCAGGCCAGACGAGATATGTAATCCCTCCAGCGAGTTCTGGGTCTGCCCCGAGGTCTCCTCCCAGTTGGACGTGCCTGGAAAACCTCCAAAGGGAGGCGCCCGGGGGGCATCCTAATCAGATGCCCGAACCACCTCAGCTGACTCCTTTCGATGCGGAGGAGCAGCGGCTCTACTCCGAGCTCCCTCCGGATGTCTGAGCTCCTCACCCTATCTCTAAGGCTGAGCCCAGCCACCCTGCGGAGGAAACTCATTTCGGCCGCTTGTATCCGCGATCTCATTCTTTCGGTCACTACCCAAAGCTCGTGACCATAGGTGAGGGTTGGAACGTAGATGGACCAGTAAATCGAAAACTTCGCCTTCCGGCTCAGCTCCCTCTTCACCACAACGGACCGGTACAGCGCCCGCCTCACTGCAGACGCTGCACCAATCCGTCTGTCCATCTCCCGCTCCATTTTGCCCTCACTCGTGAACAAGACCCCGAGATACTTGAACTCCTTCGCTTGAGGCAGCAACTCACTCCCAACCCGGAGGGAACACTCCACCGTTTTCCGGCAGAGAACCATGGCCTCAGACTTGGAGGTGCTGACTCTCATCCCGACTGCTTCACACTCGACTGCAAACCGCCCCAGTGCATGCTGGAGGTCACAGTCTGATGTAGCCAACAGAACCTCGGCTGCGCCTTGAGATTCTGTCCATGAAGATCACGAACAGAACCGGTGACAAGGGGCAACCTTGACACCCACTGAGAACATGCTTGACTTTGTGCCGAGAATACGGACGCAGCTCGCACTTTGTTCGTACAAGGACCGAATGGCACGTACCAACGGCCCCGGTACCCCATACTCCCGTAGTACCCCCCACATGATTCCCCGGGGGACACGGTCATAGGCCTTCTCCAAGTCCACAAAGCACATGTAGACTGGATGGGCAAACTCCCATGCGCCCCCCAACAACCCTGCGAGGGTAAAGAGCTGGTCCACTGTTCCACGGCCAGGACGGAATCCGCATTGTTCCTCCTGGAGCTGAGGTTCGACAATCGGCCGGAGCCTCCTTTCCAGCACCCTGGAATAAACTTTCCCGGGGAGGCTGAGCAGTGTGATACCCGATAGTTGGAGCACACCCTCCGGTCCCTTCTTGAAAATGGGGACCACCACCCCGGTCTGCCACTCCACAGGTACTGTCCCCGACCTCCACGCTACATTGACTAGGCGTGTCAGCCACGACAGCCCGACAATGTCCAGAGCCTTCAGCATCTCAGGGCGAATCTCATCCACACCTGGCGCCTTGCCACTGAAGAGCTTTTTGACTACTTCAGCGACCTCTACCAAGGATATGGGTGAGACTTCCCCCGAGTCTTCAGACTCTGCCTCTTCCCCAGAGGACGTACTGGTCGGGTTCAGGAGCTCCTCAAAGTGTTCTTTCCACCGCCTGACAATATCCTCAGTCTGGGTCAGCAGTTCTCCTCCCCGACTGAGCACAGCCTGAGCCAAGCCCTGCTTTCCCTTCCTGAGTCGCCGGACAGTTTGCCAGAACCTCCTTGAGGCCAACCGAAAGTCCTGCTCCATGGCCTCCCCGAACTCCTCCCACACCCGGGTTTTTGCTTCAGCAACCGCTGAAGCTGCGGTCCTTTTGGCCTCCCCGGTACCTGTCTGCTGTTTCAGGAGACCCCTGGGCCAACCAGGCCCGAAAGGCCTCCTTCTTCAGCCTGACGGCTTCCTTCACCGCTGGTGTCCACCAACGGGTTCTTGGGTTGCCGCCACGACAGGCACCGACAGCCTTTTGACCACAGCTCCGAGCTGCAGCCTCTACAATGGAGGCTCTGAACATGGCCCACTCATGTTCCATGTCCCCAACCTCCCCCGGGATGCACGAGAAGTTCTTCCGGAGGTGGGAGTTAAAGACCCTACGGACAGGGGCTTCCACCAGACGTTCCCAGTTCACCCTCACTACACGTTTGGGTTTACCAGCTCTGTCTGGCAGCCTCCCGCGCCATCTGATCCAACTCACCACCAGGTGGTGATCAGTTGACAGCTCTGCTCCCCTCTTCACCAATAGTCAATAGTGCTATTCAAATATATTTAAATTCATAAGGATTTCCTGTATTGTATTTGTCTTATGTACATTCATATTTCCTCATTGAGCTGATATTTCTATCCAAAGCGACTTACAAGTGAGGCTGAGATCATTCAGAATCAAAGTTGTGGTGCTGGTGCACACATTTTTAGAGATACATTTAAACACGCCTAAATCTGTGTGTTTGTTTGTTTGTTTGTGTATTTTTTTCACTAGCGTCTGACGACGTTGCTAGCGTATCAGGTTCACACTACTCGCGTGTGGGCACGACCAGAGCCACGTCGCTACGAGCTAATGTGCTAATGGTGCGGCCCCGGTGCCCCACCCCAACGCACATAATCAGTGTCACTCACTTACACAAGTCATCGTACAGGCACACACACACACACACACACACACACAACCCTCACCATGGTGTCCAGTTACCCAGCTGACATTCAGTGGGTGGGGCGCTTGATGTTTAGCTCAGAGGTGGGTGGAGCCAGGGCTGGGTGTTAGTGGTGGTCGGGGAGGGGTCGATGCCCCTCTCGGGGGCATCTGGAAGGTGGGAGGGAAAGGGGGGGTGGTGAGGGACACTAGCTGAGGTGGCGACAAGACCAAGTCAACCGCCAAACCAGGAGGGAAGGCTGGCCTAGCATCACACACAGGAAGGTAGGAGGCTAACATGAGAGGACCAGTGTGGCTTCAGCTGGTCGTCCCTGTAAACATTGCTACCCCTCAACCCCTAATAACCTCTAACCCTAACCCACTAAGTGTCCTTTACGTGTTTGTCACAATAGATTTGAGCGGGAAAGGCGAAGCTTAAAGGCATAATAATGATAACTATGCTGTCTGTTTTATAGTTCATATACGGTTATTGATTAATCAAATGGTTATGCTGAATGAATAACGGTCCTTGAACCTGGGCGGCCTGACCTCCATGTTGTTTTGAGCTTCATGCTTTCTGAGGGTCATTTTCAAGGGCATGCCTGGAATGCCTCCTTTGAGTGTGAACAGTGTGTGCGGTGAAAAGATGAATGGTTGCCAACGTCATCAAACAAGCGATAAGGTTTATGGTGGATTTATGTGACAATGAAGTCGGCATGGTGCTATTTGAGAAGCTCTCCGTAAAACAGCTGTCACACTGTAGGACTGGGCTCTAGGGTTACTGTGGTTTCTTTCAGGATCGGGCTGTATTGAAGCCAAGTGGATGCTATGTTTAGTTCTCTATCGAACGTTTGACACAGGCGAGGTGTCAATGAGATTGGTTTATGATACAATTGAAAGGATGTTGGGTGTTTTCTTGGGAATAGAACATAAGTACTATGCAGGAGAAGTAGATCCCTTAAAAACAAAGTGTTGACGTGATGTATTAGGCTAATATGTGTATATTATATTATGTTACAGGATCTTTTGATTTATTATATTATGTTTGTAAACAACATTGACGTGTTTAGTTCCAGTTCAAGTATTTTATTGTCACTTCACAGTGAAGTATAAGCAGTGAGTGAAAATCTTATGTGCAAACGCCTGACAGCCAATCGCAGTTATAAAAGAATAGAAATAGAAATAGAAATAGAATAGAAAACTATATTAACAAGTTACAAAAAAACTAAACAAAAGAAAACTATGAGATAAAATAAGTGTCCAAAAAATATTACTGGGAGCAATATACATATAAATCAATGTAATAAAATATACATTGTTATATTTTGACATTCACAGAATGTCACAGAATACTTCCTCAGACAGTCACACCAGAACACACTAGAACAACACTAGCACCAGCAATTAGCACCAGGACAAGCCCTAGCAGTAACACTAGCACTAGCACCAGCAGTAACACTAGCACTAGCAGTAACACTAGCACTAGCACCAGCAGTAACACTAGCACTAGCACTAGCAGTAACACTAGCACTAGCAGTAACACTAGCACTAGCACCAGCAGTAACACTAGCACTAGCACTAGCAGTAACACTAGCACTAGCAGTAACACTAGCACTAGCACCAGCAGTAACACTAGCACTAGCACTAGCAGTAACACTAGCACTAGCAGTAACACTAGCACGAGCACTAGCAGTAACACGAGCACTAGCACCAGCAGTAACACTAGCACTAGCACTAGCAGTAACACTAGCACTAGCAGTAGCACTAGCACCAGCAGTAACACTAGCACTAGCAGTAACACTAGCACGAGCACCAGCATTAACACGAGCACTAGCATTAACACTAGCACTAGCACCAGCAGTAACACTAGCACTAGCACTAGCAGTAACACTAGCACTAGCAGTAGCACTAGCACCAGCAGTAACACTAGCACTAGCAGTAGCACCGGCACCAACACTTAACACTACTACCAGCACTTGCACCAGCAGTAACTGTTGAGGCAAAAAGATGGAACTCTCCAATTTTGCCATTTTTCAAGATTCATTTCAGTTCCTCATCACATCAGCTCACTTGACTTGGCCTAAAAGACTGCAAATCCCATAATGCACCACCAGCAGGCCAGTGCAGGCGGCTGAGGTGGTGCTGCCCATCCTCACCACCTGGCGGCGGCCCGACAGGAAGTCTAGTATCCAGATGCACATGGTCGAATTTAGGTTTACGAATTAGAAGAATATTTTCGTCAATAGTTGCCATGTACCCAAGATGCCTAGGCCTACTTGGAAAATCACAATCACAGGTGTTTGGGATTCACCATGCTGAACATTTGAGTAATGAGTAATATCGTTTAAAATGCTGTCACGGTTGTGCATAATTATTATCCGAGACATGCAAGCACTGCACTTGGGAGTTATATACATACACTCCATTCCTGTCCTATTAAAACCTCTCATTGTAGCCGCTAACTGTTAGTGGCAGCAATGAGAGACTCAACTAGCTGTAGTTCACCAGGAGGTTACACTACATGGGGATTGTTGTGGCTTGGCCTGCCCTTTATCCCGCCGGTTCTGAGTATTTGTATGCTAACTATGATTGGCTGGTCTGCATGGATGAGCTGCACCTGTTAGCCGCCACATTGAAGCCGAAATAATTAGCGGGGTCTATTTTGGCGTCGTCAACGTACAACGGGGTCCCAGGCTGCCTTGTGTTGTGCCTGTGCACAATGCTTACCTTACCCTTCCCAATGTGGTGAATTGACGCGAATAAGCGTCAATAACACTATGATGAGTGTGTGGAACGGGCAGGGAGTTATAAACTGCACATAAAACCCCCCTTAACATGTACCAGAATACCAGAATGTCGACGGTATATTTTGGTTTTGATACCAGCTACTTTTTCAGGCAGTGTTTATTTATTTTAACCACGGTTCTCAGAAGAGCCTTGGCAACTGGCTGAGGCCGAGTGACCGTGGACGAACTTGACTTGGAACGCGCTGATCCTCCGCGCCTCTGAGGCTTTGTGTTGTGTAGCACATGAAGTGAATATAGCCGACTCATGTGGACCACCTAGCCCTCCGCCTTCAGCTGACATGGAACCAGCTGTGTCGGACATGATTAATACAAGGGCAGCGTGACAGAATACAGAGGAAACCGTGAACATGGTATGATGGAAATATGTTTTTTTATTTTTATTATTATTTTTTTTTATATTATTTATTGGAAGAACTGTGTGTGTGTGTGTGTGTGTGGGGAGGGGGGGGTTGGGGTGTGTGTGTGTGTGTGTGTGTGTGCGCTTGGGTAATGCTTAGACTCTGTTTTTTTAAAATGGGTGTCAGAGTGGGGGTGTGTGCATGTGTATGTGTGTGCCTGGGTAATACCATGTGTTTCATGTTCTATGTATAGTGAATATGTAAAATGGTCTACGTCTTGTCTTGTAGCTTGTATGGCCTCTTTTTTATGTATGTGTCGCCGATGCTCTCTGTGTGCCCAAAGCAAATTTCTCTCGTGAGAGAGACAATTAAAGGACTTAGTTACTTACTTATGTTGCCATATAGGTTCACCAATGGAAGTATACTGTATCTTTCAAAATATATATCATTTTGATTTGAAAGTTTAAAGTTTGTTGTATTTTACTATTTTTGATCCAATTTTTGTTGTTGTAATATTGCCTTATCTGACCTTGCGGTTTAGTCATCATACCATCATACCATACCTATCTATTTACTTTATATAATGACATCAGGAGTTTCAGTGTGGCTGGACAACGTTTCAAAAATGCTTGTATGGATGAAAATCGTTCTACACCCCAGCAGCCTTTTTACATTCATCCTGCAGGTTCTGGAGATGTCCCCACCCGTCACGGACGTGGTGAAGTCACCCTTACCGCCTCTTGTTCTCCTCCCTGCAGGTTATGCCACCCCAAAGCCTTCCTGGATCTCCAGCCGTGAAAGAGAAGGGCTGATCCCTGTCTCCCACCCCCCCCCCCCCCCCACCCCACAAGGTCCTACAGCTTTGCACCCCTGTTGACTCCCCCCACCCCCCACCCCCCACTCCCCTACCCCTGGCTCCCCATAACCAGCCCCTCATATCCCCCCTCCCCCACACCTTCTCCTCAAAACACCTCACCCAAGGTGTGACCCGCTCCTTCCCCACGCCATTCCCCCAAGTCTTTGTTACTTTCCTCTAAGGGCACAGTTGTCCATCTGAGCACCCAGAGGTGCTGAATAGCAACTGCGTCTTCCAAAACCCCCTGTAATCCCCACCCGTACACCCACCCCTCTACCTCAAAAAGCGTTGTTACGGTGTCCATACACCCAGCCACCTCAAAAGGTCCCTTTACGTCCATACACGTCCATACACCCACCACCCCTACCCAAGTACCTCAGAAACTCCTTTAACCCCCACTCATACACCCACCACCCCTCAACCACCTCCTGTGAAAAATCGAGGACCAACCGCCTCCAAAACCCCGGTCACAACCCGTGTCACCCCCATACCCAAGTACCTCCAAAGTGCCCTGTTACCCCGACCCGTACACCCGCCACCCCTACCCAAGCACCTCAGAAACTCCTGTTACCCCCACTCATACACCCACCACCCCTCAACCACCTCCTGTGAAAAATCGAGGACCAACCGCCTCCAAAACCCCGGTCACAACCCGTGTCACCCCCATACCCAAGTACCTCCAAAGTGCCCTGTTACCCCGACCCGTACACCCGCCACCCCTACCCATCTAGACACCCACCACGCTCCGCTCCGCCCACCCACCCAGCAACTACCGCTATCCTCCTCTCCTCCCACCTCTCTCCTCCCCTGCTCCCTGTCCCTGCTCTCCTCTCCTCCTGGCTGGGCCTGAGGATCCATGGCTACAGGAGGCCATGCACCTGAGATTGATGTACTAGCCAACCTGCAGCGGGTAAGAGCTACTGCCTCACCTCTCGGTGGTGGCGATGGTTCTTGTGGACAAAGGGAGCCGTTTTGGTCCCACTTAACAGTGCAAATAAGACCCTGTCTCATGGGCAGCACTGTTATATATATACAGTATATATTTATATATATGCTGTATAATATTGATATGATTTTGAGTGCCAAAACGTGATCATGTTTCATAACCATAGACTATAAAAAAATATAATAATGCAAGGATGCACAATTTTTGAAAAGATTATTCTGAGGAACCCATTTCTGGCAATTTTGGGAAGGGGTTCATGAACAAGAAATTGTGTGGGAAAATCAAACTGTTATCCAGCCGGATTGCCATTCTGTCGGCACAAACGCCATGTCTACACACACACATACACACATACACACACACACTCCTTGTCTAGTCTGTGACAGAAGAGAATAAACAAACAGCTCACAGCAGAAGTTGCCGTGGCAGTCGTGCAAAAATCACTCCAAAACAGCGCTGCCCAGATCCTGATGAGGGTCCGGAAACATTACCCTATCACCCACCCTGGACTCGTCCCTACACTGGCTACCATTCAGAGATCGCATTGAATGGGGGCGAAAATGCCCCCATTCAAGGCTGAACTCCATGCAGCCTCACATGGCCCCAGACTCGGGCAGGTCAAGTCAAGTCAAGTCATTTTTATTTGTATAGCAGTCACAGTCTCAAAGGGCTTTACAGGCCATATGATTATGGGTCATGTGATTATGACACCCCCCCCTAGCCCTATAGCCCCCCTAAGGGCAAGAAATGACTCCTTTAATTAACAAGGAAGAAATCTGGAGAAGGGATGGTTCGGAGTGCAATGGGTGTCATACAGGACATGCAAAGAGGTAACAAAGCATTACAATATACAGTACAGGTGAGGCTGAGGCTTAAACCAGGCACCAACCACACACACACTCCACAGTTACTATAAATAATTGTACGTTATGTAATGGGAACCAAGAGCTTTTTTTGTTTATAAAACAACGCCGATGGTCAAAAATAAAAATATTGAGAATTGAATCTTGAACTCAAAATCGAAAGTCAATTCGAACCGAGGATTTGCAGAATTGTTACACTGATGCCCTACTTTTTGCCTCATAGATTTCTCCAGGCTCACAGACAACACACGGTCACGCCTGCCTGTAGCAGACATGCTACAAACACACAAAAATTGGATAAAGCAAGAGCCTAATAAATATCCTAAATCCGTTCAAAGGGACTCTTGGTATGTGAGCTCTGCTCCAACCGAAACCCTCTTGAAGCAGCTGTGTGGAGCGCCGATGAGTCACACATGGGTATGTGTGGAAAAACAATCATTTGATCCGTGGCGCGTCAACAGACCTGCTTTAGGCCTGTTGCTAATATCCCGGGGAAATCGGTCAGCCTATCAGAAATGTGGTATTCTTGGAGGAGGGCACTGGGTGGGTGGGTTCTGCACTCAATCTAATGGAGATGAAGGGACTGCACTGACAGCACCCAACGAGGGGTGTCGTTGTCATAGAACCCCAGGGTGCATGGCAGACAGACGGTGTGGTTAATGGAATAGCGCATGTGATGCTGCCTGTCTTTCTGCTGTCTCTGAGTGTGTGTGTGCGTGTGCGTGATCAATATCACGTTATAATTTGAAAACTTTATTGTTATTATGTTGTTATATATATATATCCCCGGATAACCGGACGAGAATGGATGGATGGATGGATATCGTTATATAATGTATTTCATGTTTTAACAAGATATTTTCACATAACGTCAGTAATGTGTTCCTGCCGCTGTGTGTTGCCTCGCGTCCCATCCAACGCATTGTACGCGACAAGCTGTCCAGATATGAAGTGACGAACAGCAGCCCACATGTTCATGTGAAGACGCCTCTTTCCCACGTTATCAATCACCAATAAATAAATATATAAATAAATAGATGACGACAGCAGAGTAGCAACTAATGACCAAAAACAGCTGCTTATCAGGCACGTCAAGAGGCAGAGTCACTGAGCTGTGTGTGTGTGTGTGTGTCACTCTTTTCCTCTGAAGCGATCTCATGGGGGCCGGCTAGTGCATTAGCATCATGCTACCCCTCTCACCGCTATGCACTTCCCTTGATCCATTGTTCCATTGATTTGTTGCACTGAAGCTACACTACTTGACCACCTCCCTATCTATCTCTCTCCGTCTCTTTCTCTCTCTCTATACAGTAGGGGAAGTACAGTAAAAGTGTGGTCTATCAGTGTCCCTGCCTCTACTGAACTCAGTGCTGACGTTTCCATTGTGGCAAATTTCACAAAAGTGTGTCAGTTGTCTGGCGTTGTCTTAACGGCCATGATCAATGCTTTTATCAATGCACTCAAGCAATGTTTTTTTTTTAACGTACAATCCTACAATGCCATGAGTGCATACATTCAACCCCCAGTGGGAATTGAACCTGTAACCCTGGCAGGCCTCTTCTCTGCTCGTTGGGATAGACCTGACGTTTTGCTGATGCACTCCACTGAAAATGCGACCAATAGACTCACTCGTTACATGTGCTCCACAGGGAGTATCTTTGTGCAATGTTGTCAGCATGTATCAGTTCATCTAGGCTATAGCATTGTCAATTATTTACATTCACATTTAGGGCATTTGGCAGGTGCTTTAATCTAATCTTAATTTAAAGTGACTTACAAAGAGTACATTTGTTGAAGGAGACAGCAATATATCACTGTGGTACATAAAGATAAGAATAGAGCAGTTTTCAAGCCTTCATAATTGCAAGCTTAATATTATAATTGCTAGGTTGCCTGCATAATAGCTGGGATAAGAGTAGACGTGCCATTCTGAGTGCATTACCAACATTTAAGAACATACAAAATGCTAAACAATGCTAAGTACTATTAATAATGACAAGACGTACAAACACAATCAATAATCAATCAATCAGGTCGTCCACAGACGGGCCTCCCATCTTTGTCTCCAGTCATCCCGGTCCTCCATACACATGGCGATCTCTCCAGTAGTTTCCACGTCCGCATCCTTCTTCAATATATCCACGAATTTATTTGTGGAACCACCCCACGACCTGCTTCCTTGCCATGGGGATGGCTCCCATAGCACCTGCTTGCTGGCCGGAAGCTCACGGTGTCTGTGACAGTGACCAGCCAGCCTCATTCTCCTCGCTGTTTATCTTCCCACTCACCCTTGACCTCCCTACGTACAGATCTACGATACTAACGTGCACGTTCCGACTGATGTTTAGTGCTGCACGCAACATTCTGGTGTAGCACCCGTCCAGAGACTTCTGCAGGGCGTTCTTTAGGGTCCAGCATTCACTGCCATATAGGAGAGCGGCCTCTACGGTCGCGTCGAAGAAGTGGAGCTTGGTTTCGCGGGGGAGGTTCGATTTCCACACGCTGGTCATTCCGTTCAGAGCCTTCCATGCGAGCGCTTTCCTCACTTTTAGATCCTGCTCTGTCGAGTTGACCCATGAGCCCAGGTATTTGAAGTCCTTAACCTCCTTCAGAGCATTACCTCCAGTTGTCATCAGGGGCAGATGGTCCGTTGTGTTGTAGGCAATGACCTCGGTTTTCCACCTTGGCACATTCCTTTTCCACTCTGGTCAGGAGCTCTTGTGCTTGCTTCACTTGGTTAGATATCAGGCTGATGTCATCAGCGTAGTCCAGGTCCGTTAGAATTACAGCGGGATATCGTCTCGACCTCCTAGGTGTTATAGTGAAGCCAAGATCCTCCTCCCTCCCTTGTATAGCCTGCCTTAGCACGTAATCCAGGACTATTATGAAGAGGAAGGCGGCGAGGGTGTCCCCTTGTAACACTCCCGCTAGGATGTCGAACTCCTTGCTGTTGCCGTCCGGTGTCACAACCCTTGCCCTTGTGTCTGAGTACATGCTCCCAATGGCCCGAAGTAAATTGGGAGGAACATCGTAGGCCTTAAGAATTTTCATCATGACGCCCCTGTGTATTGAATCAAATGCCTTTTTGAAGTCAATAAAACAGCACCGCTGTCGTGTTGTTCCTCTTCACCTCCTCGATGATCCTCCTTAGGGCCAAGATCTGGGTTACGGTGGACCTCCCCTCTCGAAAGCCATTCTGGTTCTCTCTCAAGTGAGGGTCGATGGCACTCCGCATCCGGTTCAGTATCATGCGATTGTACATCTTTGCTATGACACAGGTCAGACTGATACCACGGTAGTTGTCTGGCTTTGAGAGATCCCCAGATTTAGGCACTGGGATGATGTTGGAGAGAGACCATATATCTGGCTTGTTGCTATGCGTCAGAGCAAGGTTGCAGATATCCAGGATGATGTCATCAAGGTCGCAGTTCTTAAAGACCTCTGGGGGAATGCAGTCTGGCCCGGCACTCTTTCCCTGCTTCAGAGTGGATTTCACCCTGGCGAGCTCCGCAGCTGTAAAGGGGCATCGTCAATGTTGAGATTTTCGAGGACCGCAGGTATCTCTTCCTTGGCTCCTTCCACTATCGGGTGGGTGCCTAGGAGGTTCCTGAAGTGAGTGAACCATGTGTTCACCCTCTCCTCTGGGCTATTGCCTGCAACTTGGCCTTCTTTTGCCCTTTTCCGCCCACTCATCTCATTTATGACCCTCCATGCCTCGCCGTACCGCTGCTCTCCCCGGGCTGCCTCCACCCTTCGCACCTTTTCCCCTCTGATCTTGTCGTAGGTATCGAAGAGCTGTTGCTTTGCCTCATTCAATGCCACACGATTACCCACAGTCCTCTCTCGGTCAAAGCTCCAGCGTGCCTTCTCAACTTTTTCCCGCGCAGCCACAACCTCCGGATGTCTGGACCACGCAATACAATAAACAGTACAATACACAATACGATTAACTGCGGCCCCACTACAGTCATAGCGCACTGCTAATTGGTCCTATGCTACTCGATATATCAACATGTTTCATTTATCGGATAACCACATAATGTAATATAGTAATGCAGTATGTGGATCTTTTTTTGTCTTTTTTTGTTATTTTTTAAATGTGTCCGTTCCCCCGCCCCCTACAGGTGGCGGAAGAGGAGGGTGAGGATTCTGCGGCCGGACCGGAGGAAGAGGGAGAGGGGAAGGATGAGGAGGAGACGGAGGAGGAGGGGGAGCGGGAGGAGGACAGCTGGGAGAAGGTGCTCTCCATCGAGCGATTCGGTGACATCATCAGCGCCTCGGAGCCGTCGGGCGGAGAGAGGATGGGCAGGCACTACAGCGAGAGAGACTTTGAGAGTAAGACGCGCGACAAACATACTACTAACAGACAGACAGACAGGAAGACAGACAGACACACACTTTGAGAGTAAGACAGACAGACAGACAGACAGACACATACTTTGAGAGTAAAGGCTGTTCCATACTCCGCGAGACGCGAGAACAAAGTTCTCGCACCTAGGGCCCCGCCCACAAAATGACGTCATTTTGTTCTCGCAGACCTAGGTCAGGTGTTCTCGCAAGTTGTTCTCGACACATCAGCCGGGCCGAACTTTGTTCTCGCGTCGTGTCCGAGAACTATTGTGTGATTGGTCAATTTGAAGTGGGCGTGGTTAATGCGCTTTCCGCCAGCGCAGAAGTTTCCTGCTGTGGGCGGGGCCTTTGAGGAGTTTCTCGCGGAGTATGAAATGTCCAGGGCGGCGAGAACTTTGTTCTTGTTCTCGCAGCCCTAGGTGCGAGAACAAAGTTCTCGCGTCTCGCGGAGTATGGAACAGCCTTAAGTCGCATCCCAAGACCAGCACACACACCGGACAGACACACTTGAGAGGAAGACAGACAGACAGACACAAACTTTGAGAGTAAGACTGGAACAAACATAAATAGTGACAAACAGGAGAAAAAAATTCAACCTCATGCAGAAACAACATACTACATATTTTATTAGCCTCATCGTAGGCCGGTAAGTAGCGTTGACAAGATGGTAAATGGATTGCATTTATATAGCGCTTTTAACCAAAGCGCTTTACAGTTGCCTCACATTCACCCATGGCGGTGCCAACAATGCAAGGTAACAACCAACACGTCAGGAGCAGGTAGGGTTCGGTGTCTTGCTCAGGGACACCTCGACACTTAGCTAGGTGGAGCCCGGGATCGAACCAGCAACCTTCGTTGCCAGACACTCTCTACCTCCTGAGCTACTGCCGCCCCCAACAAGAATACTTCTTACCAATAAATAATTACTATACTTCCTTGGTAAATAATACATGCATGCATCCATATACTACCTCTTAATCACACGCAGATATTTGATTCCCGGTTGAACGCTGAAAATCAATGCAATGTATTGAATTGCTGTCGAGTTGACGTTAGGCCGTTTGTATTTGAGCCATATCATATCATGGACGTACTGTATATCACTGTCATTTTATCGATGATCGTGACATTTATCTTCTTTTGCAAATATGACAAATCTGATTCACTCAAAGCCCATACACATGTATGGTTATTTTAATCCTTATGTATTTATTATGGCAGCCAATTTTCCATCCCGTAAAGTTGGCCACATGTCACAGTAAACTATGTACAATTATGTAAAATGTAACATAATTACATATTACAATCATTTATTACAGTATATATTAAAGTATATATATATATATATATTACTATAATGCTATAATTGTCACAATATCACTGGTAGACCCAAATGCAAAACCCAAACTCGGAGTTAAGGTAACGAATAATATTATTTTGAGGGGACGGACTGTAGCGGAGCCAGGGGAAAGAGCAGGAGGCGGAAAGCGGGGTGAAGCCAGAGGGACTTGGTGGGTGAGCGTGGCAGGCAGATGAGGGACAGGCAGGCAGGCAGGGAGAGGAGCGGTGTGGCTGGTGACGGGTCGAGATTCTGGGGTAGAGGAGAGACACGGTTAGAACCATGAGGGGAAAACACCGAGCGAGAATATACTGGAACGTCTTGCTGACCACACTGGCTGAATCAACGATCTGGCGATGAGTGGGTGGAAAGCCGGCGTTTTTATCCTGTAGATGATTGTTGATAGATGGCAGGTGTGAGCGCAGCGCAGGTGGGAGAGATGTAGATGATGAAGCTGGGGAGGCACCGGAGTCTGGAGCCACGCCCACCAACACACAGGGAAAACCTGTGTGTTTCCTGTGTGTAATACTATAATACTATCATACTATATCATACTATAATGTAATCACTTTTTAGTCACTTTCTTTCATACTTTAGTCACTTCAATTGAATGCTGCATTGTATTGAGTATGAGTCCAGAATCTTAAAACATTTTTGTGTTTAAATTGTGTCTTCATCTATCAATATTCCCTTATTATCCACTCGTCGGTTCTGTGGCCTCCATTACTCCGTATTCAAAATGGATTTGGCTCACAGTTTGACTTCTCAAAGGGTAGTGTGAAGGGCAACACACCAACACAACATATTCATTGGATTAGCATTGAAAAGTGGTCTCTTATTTGAGACCACCTGGTGGTGATGGTGGTAAGAGGGGGGTGGTGGGGTGGTGGGAGGGCAGATGATGTGCTTTTGATGTTTATTAAATGCTGTGCGTCTCGATCACAGCCCGCCAAATTGAAATCTGAGGCTTTTGTTTACGTGCCTCAGCGGAGCTAGATTTAGCTAGCTTTGATTTACAGTGACACTTTTATTGTTCTAGTTCCAACTTTATATGAACGTTACTATTGTGACGGACTCCACCCAGTCTGTGTGTTGTTTAAATGTTGGTCCACCACTACTGATTTGCCATACCTTCACACACACCATGGTTTTACTACGTTATTCTTGAATTAGTTAAATTAATAAATTCAGTGATCATTGCAACATACTGTGTGGACCTCCTTCATTTGTTGCAGCTCTGAGCCAGGTGTAACACTATGATGATCTAGTCTTGCTTTTGTTTTGGCCTTTCTGTTGTGCTTTCTGTTATATTCTTTTCTGAGTAACCTGTTTTAGGCCTTGTCTGTCACAGCACTATGCAAACCTCTGTTTTTAAAGGTGCTATACAGATTAACGTATTATTCCACTGCAGTCAGATACAGGTCGTTAATGAGTAGGTAAGTGCTGGGCAGCTTGCCTGAAGTTGGACTGCATGCAGACACTGGGGTTTGAACCCGGTACCTTTCGGGCTCTTCGATTGCCCCTCTGTCTATTTTTTGGGTCTGAACTTTTTTTGTGACCCCGACTTTGTCTGCTTCCTCATTGACATCCATTGAGCTCAATCAATATATGCCCTTAATACCAATGTTCCTGTGGTGTGTATGTGCATCGCACCACACGTGATTGGTAGTAGCTCTATTTACCTAGTTTTTATAGTATTTGTAGGATATTTGTAAAACCTCACTTTCTCACTACACCGCATATTTAACCTTGACCCATACGCACATTGACCTTGACCCCTTTCCATTCACTCCCCCCCCTCCCCCCGCAGACCACCGTCACATGTTCCACCACACGCACCACCCGCTGTCCACCCACCTGCCCCTCCCCGCGTGGCTTCGCAAGCGTCCCCACGGCCGGCAAACGGCGGTGCAAGAAGCAGCGGCCGCAAAGAAGAAGACGTCGATGGCGCCCTCCGAGGGTCACGCCCCACCATCCACGAGGTAGATGAGGAGGAGGCCGGAGCAAGAGGAGAACGACGAGGCGGAGCAAGAGGAGGAGTTGGAGGCTGACGGGCGATATGTGTCGGCGGCCACGCCCACACCCCTGCCCACCGCTGCCCACAGCCACCACCGCCACAGCCGACCAACCACAGGTAACATTTTGCTGATGGGCGAGGCCGTCGACCAATAGGGATTCTTATCGACGTAAGCGGGGAGCGGCAAATGTTTGTGTGTCACCTTGTTTTCCACCTGCGGTGCGTTCCGGTGCTGGTTAGGGATCAACCACCGCTGCTGCTCCTGACGGGCGAAAACTGAGACCGTCTAATGTTGTCAAACGGCTGACCTAGGCTCAACCTAGACCTGCTCAGCACTAGTCCATGTGCTTTGCGTGTGTGTGTGTGTGTGTGTTCATGTGTAATGCACTGTGTACTCATTGCCGGTGGTGCAGGTGGTGTAAAGGGGCAGGTGGCAGGAGGGGAGGCAGTTAGTTGTCCTGAGGGAGTGAAGCAAGAGACGGATGTCAGCACTAACTGTGTTAGCGTGTGAGTGTGAGGTCGGTTGGGAGGCAGCGTTCAGCAGTGATATCTCACACGCCAGGTAAACAGGATCTATTCATACGAACATGGAGTGCAGAGAGGATTCCCTTTGGAAGCTATTCAGTAGACGGTGGGGCAGCACTTTAGAATGACTGCTACTCAGTAAATAGTGAATTCACCATGCTACCTACATTAATACTCATTAGTAAGTGGTTCATACTCAGATATAAATGCTTAATAAGATTAGATAATGGATGGACATAGGGGGCATTAATAAAGCGCAATTTACAAACTATTCACAATGTGTTAATGAATTAACACATTATAAATTACATTTAAAGGCGGAAAAGGCATCACTGAAGCAGTTCTAATAATCTCAAATTGAAATGATCAAAATGATATTTAACAGAAGAAGCGGACATGACACAAAGTAATCTGTTTTGTTAATACAAAAAATGGCAATATATATTGTTCATACAGAGAATATCAATATGTATTGTTAATACAGCAAATATTAATATGTGTTAATACAGAACATCTATTTGTACTGTATAAGAACCATGACACAACTGCAACTGTACAAAAATACCAAAGAGAACATTCATAACGTGTAATGTAATGTAAACAATGTAAACAAACATAACGATGTTAACTCAGTCAATGTTAACTCAGTCTTCATAGAAAACTTCATGAATTAAGCCTGATAAAAGTCTAACCGAGGTACCATCTAAAAAGAAAAAAAAATTTAAGCTGTGGGCGACTGTGGGTTTGTGTTTTTAAATTTGCTCGAGAACACAGCGAAAAACGCCCAACCCAGCGGCGCACACAGCACCAACCGAACGCACCTCTGGGGCCCACAGATTGTGGTCCCCGCTAGCTGCTTGCTTATGGAATTGCCTCAAAACCAGGAAATGAAATTCAACACAAGTTCTCACCAAAATATTGATTGTCATAGCAGAAGGCTGGACAGAAGGCAAGCTCCACCCCCCCTGCCTGGAAGCCGTCCCATAATCCTTTGCCCCATGTGATATACACCTGCGTTTAATGTATCCAAAAAAACCTTATTATCCGTACTATTTTCTTTGTTTTCCCTCGTCACAAGCGACGTCGCAATTCAAGTTGCATCGATCGTGGGCCAATTCCCTCTGGATTTTGACCTTTTGACTTCTGCATTGTCAGATAACGTCTACTCAACAGCTAACCACCTCAGGGATTACAGCAGACTATGAGCAGATACAGCAAGCTAAAAAGAACTTGAATAACCTCAGAACCTCAGAAAAAATGTAACTGATAAACTCCAGAAGAGGAAGCTGCTAAAAAAGAGAAGTAAAATGCAGATTATGCCATGAAACTGAAGAAACAGACTCAAACTCATTGGCAAAGCTGACTGTGTGTGTGTGGTGTGGGTGGGTGTGGGTGTGGGTGGGTGTGGGTGGGTGGTGGGTGGGTGGGTGGGTGGGTGGGTGGGGTGGGTGGGTGTGGGTGGGTGTGGGTGGGTGTGGGTGGGTGTGGGTGGGTGGGTGGGTGGGTGTGGGTGGGTGGGTGGTGGGTGGGTGGGTGGGTGGGTGGGTGTGGGTGGGTGGGTGGGTGTGGGTGGGTGGGTGTGGGTGGGTGGGTGGGTTGTGGGTGGGTGGGTGGGTGTGGTGGGTGGGTGGGTGTGGGTGGGTGGGTGGGTGTGGGTGGGTGGGTGTGGGTGGGTGGTGGGTGGGTTGGTGGTGGTGGTGCATTACATCTAAGGAATGTGTCCGATTTGTTTGGAGTATTTCAAATGCTATGTTCTGTATTCACAATAAATATTGTCAATTTCTATTGCTACTTTGTGTCCGTTTTGTTTTTTTCTGTTGAGAATTTCATTTTGAGACTGTGAGTATTGGAACTACTGCAATGGTACTTGGGCATTCATAAATATTGTTTAGAAATGGTTAGTAAGACATAGATAGTCCTCACTTCAGATGAGCTCACACAAAAGACTATCAAGCATTTTTAACACATTGCAAATCATTAACATACACTATATAAATAATCTTAGAAACCATGATCTCAGTAACTTATTAACCATTGATAACTGATTATGAAGTGCTTACTAATGAGTATTAATTTAGTAACAATGCTTTATAAATGATGGTTTCATGATTAACTACAAGCAGGCTTAGGTGGCTAAGCTTCTTACTCAAGGATGCTTCCAGTAAGGTTGTCAGACATCAGGGACTACCAACATCTTTTCACTTATCGACCACCTTTAGACACACAGTAATGTGTTACATTCATTTGTCAGCCGGTGTTGAGCCGGTTCCATTTAACGGCTATTAAATACCCAACAAGTAGAGCTTGTTTTGGTGTGACCTTGAGGGCGAGGCACAGCGGGATTCAGGGATAAATTCACGGGTTAGCCTCGAAACCACTCTGCCACCTGCTCATATTGCCATTTTCCAAAACCTCCACCTTCCAAAACCACCATCTTCCAAAACGCCACTCCGCTCCCTGAACATTCTCCTCCTCCCAGTTTAGCTCTGGGAACCAGGAGCAGCTCGGGCGACTTCCCCCCGAAACCACCTTCCACATGGAGACTGAGATGCCTGGGGCACCGCCGCAGCGACCCACACATCGACCCATGCCGCCGCCCAGTGACCTGGCCGAGGGCGGTGCCGTCGGGGGCCAGGCTGCGGGACGGACGGGTTCTGGACATGTGGCGAGGGAGGAGGAGGACGAGGATGAGGAGGAAGAGGAGGAGGTCACAAGTCGCAGGTAGGCTGGTTGGTTGGTTGGTTAGCAATGGTAAATGGTAAATGGATTGCATTGATATGGCATTTTTATCCAAAGCGATTTACAGTTGCCTCTCATTCACCCATTCATACACCGACTCTCACTAACTCACTGTCTCGTTGGCTAAGTCATGCACTCTTTCACTAAGTCACTCACTCTTTCACTTGGCCACTCTCTCATTCACTAAGTCACTCTCTTCGTCACTCTCATTCACTAAGTCACTCACTCTCGTCTCTTACTCTTTCAATTTGCCACTCTCATTTGGTAAGTCAAATACTCACTCTCATTTACCATCATTCATTCACTGACTCATTCCCATT
The DNA here is from genome assembly GCA_002895965.2 of Coryphaenoides rupestris. NCBI lineage: Eukaryota > Metazoa > Chordata > Actinopteri > Gadiformes > Macrouridae > Coryphaenoides > Coryphaenoides rupestris. The sequence continues at coordinate 23,358 of PIJE02004073.1, forward strand.
CACTAAGTCACTCCTATTCCCTAAGTCACTCACTCTTTCACTAAGTCACTCTCATTCACGACATCACTCACTCACTCACTCACTTTTTCATTCACATACTCACAGCCAGTGTGTATATCACTGGCTGTATATCACATGCAGTATTAAAGAAGCCTTTTCACTCGGTTTTCAAGCTGTTCAAGCTAACGTCTGAAACCCGGGCAGTGCAAACATAACCAGGTCACTGAAAATCCCAACCGCCTCGAGAACGCATTAAGCTTCACGAGGCTAGAGTTTCTCCAACACAAGTACACCTTTTGTCGGCTGCCCAGGATAAAAGCTGTGTCTGTGTGTGTTTGTGTGTGTGAGAGCCTGGGATCCCTTTAGATTCTCACAATAATATCCTTGATGCTGGCTCTCTGTGTAGGCTACAGTGTTCTTCTCATGTTGGACGTAGGGGGGGGGGAGTAGTCTAGTAGTGTTTAGTGAGTCTGACTGCAGCTAAAAGGTTCTGGGTTCAAACCCCGACGTCCTTAGCCTACCTGTAGGCATACCCTAACCCGCCATCATCGACCTGCTGCACAGGGCTTATTCTCACCTGGAGGAGGCGGGCAGTGTTGTGAGAGTCACATTCTTTGACTTCTCAAGCACTTTCAACACCATTAAGCCTGCCCTGCTTGGGACTAAGCTACTGGACATGCAGGTGGACACTCCACTAGTGGCCTGGATTACTAACTACCTCACAGGTCGGCCACAGTATGTGAGGCTGCAGAGCAACATGTCGGACACTATAGTGAGCAACACAGGAGCACCTCAGGGGACAGTCTTGTCCCCCTTCCTGTTCACACTCTCCACCTCAGACTTCAGATACAGCTCACAGTCCTACGACCTGCAGAAGTTTTCGGATGACTCTGCCATTGTGGGCTGTATCAGAAAGGGGCAGGAGTCTGAGTACAGGAGTGTGGTGGACTGTTTCGTAGAGTGGTGTGGACTAAATCACCTGAAACTCAACATCTCTAAGACTAAGGTGTTGGTGGTTGATTTCAGGAAGCAACCGACTCACCCGAAACCAGTCAGCATCAGGGGGACCGAGGTGGACATTGTCGAGGAATATAAGTACCTGGGTGTTCGCATAGACAATACAATGGACTGGACTAAAAACACAGAGTCTAAGAAAGGTCAGAGTCGCCTGTATTTCCTACAGAGACTCAGATCTTTCAACGTCTACAAAACCATGCTGCAGATGTTCTGTCACTCTGTGGTGGCCAGCGTCATCTTCTACGCTGTTGTGTGCTGGGGCAGCAGGGTGAAGGCAGCCGACACTAACAGACTCAATAAACTCCCAGGACAGAAAACGGGTTCTGTCCTGGGAATGGAATTGGAGTCTTTGGTGGAGGTCTCGAAGAGGAGGATGCTGAGTAAACTACTCAGTATTATGGACAACGCCTCCCATCCCCTGCACGCCACACTGGAGTCATACCAAAGCACCTTCAGCCGTAGACTGAAATCCTTTCTGCCTGTGGCCATCAAACTCTGTAACTCCTCCCCCCTTTGTGGGAAGGACAGTTGAAATACAAGACAATGAACACAGCAATATAATGTGCAATATTACCTCTCAACATCATGTGCACTTTCCTCAGTATTACATGCAATATTAATATTACTGTCCAACATCATGTGCTATATTATTATTATTATCATGTTGTCTATGAATATTATCTATAACACTACCTCTCATCTCCTCTCATCATCATGTGCAATATTCTTAATGTCATGTCCAATAATATTACACTTCAATTATGCCAAATTGTTTTTGCCGTCGGAATATCTTATCTTGCCCACATATTTGTATATTTTGACTGTACATTTGTAAATCCGTTAGTTTATTTTTATTATTCTGTTGTTTTCCATATTGTTTTTTTGTACTGTATTGCGATGCAACCTGGCACAAGAATTTCCTTCGGGATTAATAAAGTTCTTTTCTATTCTATTCTATTCTACCTGCTCCTGAACGCTTTGTATGAAAATGGCTGCTAAAACGACGAGTAATACGTTTTTCTTTTATCATATCCTTCCGCCCCCTTACATATTACGTTGCATTACATTAAACATTACATTACACAACCCGAGTATGTTCCCATATGGGATTGATAAAGTGTCCTGATCCTATGTCCTATATCCTATCGTATGTAAAGCAGGGCAGTGCTGAGTCATGCAGACTGCATGGCTGTCCTCATGGGTTATAAACACCACCACATACTGTACATCTCCGTCTCTATGACCGATGAGGTGATGCTTTGAATAATGTATGAAGCTCTCTGCTGGCTGCGCAGGGCCACATATTATTGGTGTGAATGCTGAAAGCATTCACAACATATGTTATTTGCTGTATTTATTTTTATTAGGGTGCCTTTGCAATGCAAAGCACACTATTACTCTCCCGCATACTTAATATTATTCTTTATTCTTCCGTACAAATTTCGCCACGCTACTAGTCTCACAGCGTTGCCAGCACACACGCAAAAAAGACATCAAAATGTGCGCTATGACCGGGAATAGCGTGCTACTACTTCTTTTTATACATACCATTCATACTTTCCGAAATATTCAACATTTAACAGCATTTTTGCCATTGAAATGAATGGGGGTGAGTGTTCAAAATGTGTCCAAAACCACTCATATTCAACCTCTTCCCATTCATTCATACATTCAGGTAGAAACTCCATTCAAACATTAAAACGTTCAGGAAACTTGGATGAATTCACACATGATTTCACAATTTTCATAACATTCATACTTTTGACACAATTACAGTTCAGACTTAATTGATTTTTCAGCTCCTCAGACAGTTTAACATGGGTGTGTATTGCGCCGCTCAGAGCGGGTGACGTCAGGTTAGAGCGTGGAGCAGACGAAAAAAACCCCCACAATCTATTTTTAAAACTGTGACCGTCACGAGTGTAGCTACATTTTGATGTATAGATTACGTATGTGGAGTTAATATTGTGGGCGGGATGGCAGTTTTAAAAATAGATTGTGGGGTTTTTTTTCGTCTGCTCTCCACTCTAACGTGACGTCACCCGCTCTGACCAGCGCAATACACACCCATGTTAAACTGTCTGAGGAGCTGAAAAATCTATTAAGTTTGAACTGTAATTGTCAAAAGTATGAATGTTATGAAAATTGTGAAATCATGTGTGAATTCATCCAAGTTTCCTGAATGTTTTAATGGAGTTTCTACCTGAATGTATGAATGAATGGGAAGAGGTTGAATATGAGTGGTTTTGGACAAATTTGAACATTCACCCCCATTCATTTCAATGGGGAAAAAATGCTGGAAAATGTTGAATATTTCGGAAAGTATGAATGGTATGTATAAGAAAAGTAATTGTAGCATCCCGGCTAGATTTTATGGTCAGGCACTCTTTAAATAACTGATGGTCTGCAACTTGTTTATGATGGTCCTTTATTACAGACCTTTATTAAGAGCTAAGGAAATGACAAACAAAAAAATGATCACAATTAGAACAACCCAAGTTATATTTTCAACAAAATATCCACACATATACAGCTACAGCTACAAAAACGAAAAATACATGAATTTACACATTTAGAAACAAAATATAAAATACCTTTGCGCCATCCAGCCAGGTACTAAACCAAATAATAATGAAGAAAAGTCTCGAACTATCATCCACTTTACTGTTCTTCAGCCATTTTGTCTCTCCGCTCTGCTCTGAGAACCACGCGCTCACAGACAAATCACACCTTCAAAATAAAAGCATTCCAAACGGCAGATATAAAACGGCCAGACCAGAAATGATGAATACAATCGTCTTTTCTCTAAAACACTAAACATGGGTCATTTACAGTAATAGCGCGCTATTCCCGGTCAAGGCGCACGTTTTGATGTCTTTTTGCGTGTGTGCTGGCAACGTTGTGAGACTAGTAGCGTGGCGAAAAAATGTACTGAAGAATAAAGAATAAAAAAGTATGCAGGAGAGTAATAGTGTGCTTTGCATTGCAAAGGCTCCCTAATAAAAATAAATACAGCGAATAACGTATGTTGTGAATGCTTTCAGCATTCACACCAAATGATTCGTAGAACAGGATTCAGCCCTGGCAGTTACTGACTGCACCAATAGGCTGAAAAACATCTTTGTATGAAAACGATATTAGGCACAACAATGTCGTGGCTGGGATGTCTGATGACCAATCGAAAGGTCCTCTGTTCGATTCCCAATGTCTGCAGTCTGCCTGGAGCAAAATGCCTCACTCCCTGCATCTGAAATCACTTGAAGTCTCTCTGAATAAAAGCGCCTGCTAATTAACTTTATTTACTAAGTAGAAAAACTGCCACGTAAGATTGTGCATTTTAGGTGACACACTCATTTACTGGCTTTACCCCGAAGGTGGAGGCTTGCTAACATTCTAGCAATTAGCTTTAATTGATTATTCTATCAGAAGAAATTAACCTGGCAGTTACTGATTGGCACCACTTTACTGAAACCATAAGCACAAAATAAATCATCTGTCATCTGTCAATGACGGGAAGGTAATTATTTTAGTGGTAACTCGTGGTTTATGGACTATGAAGGCTGGCATTGTGAATGACAAGTAAGAAAATTGAAAACGCAAGAGGCTTTAAGGATATACAGTAGAAGCAACGCATTAAATACTGTATGTGTTCTAACGAGATGACTCATTGCATGCCTTGGTACATGCCAATTTGGCTTCATGAATTCAATAATTTTAAATATATTAACTTTCATTTAAAATGGTTCATTTAGTTTCCATAATTTTTTTTGTGGGTGAACCGCATGTGTTTGAGTAACTTTAATGTGTGAATGCATCTCCTTGTAGCGAACTGGGAGGACACGTTTCAAGTATTTTATTGTCACTTCACAGTTTACACAAGTATAAGCAGTGAGTGAAATTCTTACGTGCAAAACGCCCGACCGCCGACCACAGTTATAAAAGAATACAAATAGAAATAGAATAGAAAACTATATTAACAAGTTATAAAAAATCTAAACAAAAGAAAACTGTATAAGATGGTGTCCAAAAAATATTAAGGGGAGCAATACAAATATAAATCAATGGAATAAAATATACATTGTTATATTTTGACATTCACAGAATGTCACAGAATACTTCCTCAGACAGTCACACTAGAACACTAGCACCAGCAATTAGCACCCGGACTAGCCCTAGCAGTAACACTAGCCCTAGCAGTAACACTAGCACTAGCACTAGCAGTAACACTAGCACTAGCACCAGCAGTAACACTAGCACTAGCAGTAACACTAGCACTAGCAGTAACACCGGCACCAACACTTAGCACTACTACCAGCACTTGCACCAGGACTAGCACGAACACTTAGCACTACTACCAGCACTTGCACCAGGACTAGCACTGAGCAGTATCGCTAGCAGTAACACTTAGCGCTAGCACTAGCAGTAACACTTAGCACTAGCACTAGTTCAGCAGCCTGATGGCCTGACTGTGGAAGCTGTCTCTGAGTCTGCTCGTGCGGCACTTGATACTGCGGTATCGCCTGCCTGACGGTAGAAGTGTGTACAGTTTGTGGCTGGGGTGGTTATTGTCTTTAATAATCCGTTTGGCCTTGGCCACGCACCGCCTGGTGTATATATCCAGGAGGGAGGGAAGCTCACCTCCACGATGTACTGGGCCGTCCGCACCACCCTCTGTAGTGTTCTACGCTCCAGTGCGGTGCAGTTCCCGTACCAGACGGTGATGCATCCAGTGAGAACACTCTCGATGGTACTGGAGTAGAATGTTCTGAGGATGCGGGGGCACATGTTGAATTTCCTCAGTCGCCTGAGGAAATACAGGCGTTGTTGGGCCTTTTTCACCACGTGTGTGGTGTGCGTGGTCCATGTGAGGTCCTCGGAGATGTGCACGCCGAGGAACTTGAAGCTGCTGACCCTCTCTACTGCAACCCCGTCGATGGAGATGGGGGCGTGCTCTCCTCTCCGCTTCCTGTAGTCCACGATCAGCTCCTTGGTCTTCTTGACGTTGAGGGCGAGGTTGTTCTCTTGGCACCACTGTGCCAGTGATCCAACCTCCTCCCTGTAGGCCATGGGTGGGGAACGTCCAGCCCGGGGGCCGGATCCGGCCCGCCAAAGCCTTCGATCCGGCCCGTGGAGGCAAGGCCATTTGGCGGAGAATTTGTATTCGAAAAGAGCAGGCAAAAAAGAAAAGAAAAGGACCACTGTGCCAGTGATCCAACCTCCTCCCTGTAGGCTGTCTCGTCGTCGTCGGCGATCAGACCCAACACTGTCGTGTCGTCAGCAAACTTGATGACGTTGGAGCTGTGCATAGCCATGCAGTCGTGGGTGTACAGGGAGTAGAGGAGCTCCCGTGTTGAAGGTCAGTGGCTCTGCCCATCCTCACCACCTGGCGGCGGCCCGACAGGAAGTCCAGTATCCAGCTGCACATGGTCGGGTGCAGGCCTAGACTCCTGAGCTTGGTGTCGAGCTTGGCAGGAACTATCGTGTTGAACGCTTT
>PIJE02004074.1:3036-10536 GCA_002895965.2 Coryphaenoides rupestris
AACGGGGAGAGGGGAGAGAGGAGAAGAGCTGTTGCGACAGGAAAAGGACATTCTTACGGAATACAACCTCCTTAAAGGACTGCAATCACATTTTATTTATTTATTTATTTTCCATATTTCTTGTCATTTTTTCTATATTTTTACATTTATTTTTTTTAAAGTTATGACTTACTTACCTGTATATTACTTTAGTTCTTTATAAGTACTTATTTACGTAGAATACTTCATATTTATACATTTGATTTGCAATTATTGCAGCTCCTTGCTTTACGCAATCATTTCTTTGTTATAGATATCTGCAATTGTACATTTGTCAAATCGGACAATTGTTAAATTAGATTTGTTTTTGAATTGTTTGTTTTATTTCACCACTTCGCTTTGGAATGAATGGTACGTTTCCCATGGCAATAAGCTCTTTAAATTGAATTGGAGCAGAGACTGAGAACAGAGACGAGGACAGAGAGACGTTGAAGACGAGGACACTATGAGAGAGAGAGGGGAAGAGAGAGGAGAGAGAGAGGTGGGGGCAGGTGTTCATATACAAACGTTCACCCATCAGGGCGCACCCTGGTGTCTGGAGTCGTCCCACCCCCCCACCCCCCCCCTCACCGATGCACGCTGGTATGTAGCTGTTCCACTGGGCAGGGCGTCCTTTGCAGGCAACCGTCAGGACACTCGACGGCGCTGGGGGCCTCCAGGCAAGTGCCGGGGCTTGCATCCGAAGCGGATCACCGCCGCCCACCGCAAAGCTGTTGGCCCATGCGCGGCCGTTGCCGCGGTTCACGGCACGAGCTGCCACTGTGTCGGCGCTGGTTACTTAAGGGCCACGGCTGCGCACCGGCGAGGGGGGGTCGCAGAACGGGTGTTTAGTTTAGACGATTCACGAACGTAACACGTGTGATGCACGGGTGTGGTTTGAGAGTATGAGGGCTAGGTGTTGGTGGTGGCGGCGGTCGGTGGGAAGGGATGACGGATGTGATGGTGTAAGTGGTCTTGGATGACGATGATTCAGTTCGGGGAGCGGTTGGTGATTGGCAGGACGTTAAGGGCGTGAAGCTGCCATGATTGGCGATGGAGTGGAGCTTGAACGGTCGCTGGTCGGCGAACGATGTTCGGTTAGGGGAAACAGTTAGTATGAGGAGATGTGATAAGCCGGAGAGTGGTGGTGGCCGGTGGTTGATGACTGCGATTGGTGGGCGATAGGCTGGTGGGAGCGTTTGAGCTGATGGTGGTTATGGTAGATGGTGGTTATGGTGATGGTGGATGGTGGTGGGCGTGCGTTGCTTATTGGTGATGTGGAGCTATGGTGGTTGATGCTTTGATGGTGGAGGGTGGGTGTGGTGCTAGGGTTTAGATGGCGTTGGAGTTGATGTGGTGTGGTTACCGGTGCGTGGTGATGGCAGGAGCAGTGTGGTGGTGATGCGTGACAGTGGTGGTTTTGTGATGCTGACAGTGGTGGTGGTTGCAGGGGTGGCGAATGGCGGTCATAGAGCTGGTGGTGGGTGCTGATGCGCGGAGTAGTCGTTGGCAAGGTGATGGTTGGAACGATGTTGGAGGTGGTCCAGGGTCGGGATGGCGGTGGGTGGGGTGGTGGTGGTGGGGTGAGTGGTGGCGGTGGACATGTCGGGGGGTCACGGCGGTGGAGACTGGCGGTGGTCGCTGACCCTGGTAGACCGGGGTGGATCCCTTGGAGCTGACCTGGCCCTTGGAGGTTTTAACGGATGAGGATTGGTGGTGGTCGAAACACGGCAACGACCATGTGGGATCGTGTCAAGGTTCAAGTGTGAGACATCGTTCAACTTCGGATTCAAGGTCATATTATATGAGTACGTTGTTTGACCAGAACTCGGCACAACGGTCTAAGGATTATGCTTAAACTCCATAGCACACAGCATTTTGCCCATCAATGCTTCCCCATTAAAAGTCTGCCACTGGGGGCTTCATGGTCTTGTATTTTAGGGCCGTTTTTGTTTCCATTTTTTATCCATTTAAACCAGAAGCCGGTTATAAAACCGCAGTTAAACCGAACACCTATACACGTAAAGTCTCTCATTTACTTATTGATTTGCATTCTTGCGCGCTCGATCTTTGACTGATGCCGTAGGGCAGGACTCTGCTAATCATCTCTCCCGCTTCCCCTCTCTTCTCTCTCTCTCTCTCTCTCTCTCTCTTCTTCTCACAACCAACGCCCACACACACCACACCACACAGACATTGTACCAGCACCACACACCACACACCAAACACCTCTTGACCACACACACACACCCACGACACACCATGACCCACATCACGCACACACACACACACAGCACCACTCTTGGTACCACCAAGCAAACACCCACCAATACCACATAACACCAGCACACCACACACAGACTCTGTCTGCGGCCACACACCACACACACAACCAACCACACACAGCAATCACACACTCGTATGTACCACACACGCTGTACAACCACCACACACACCACAGCCTGTTTACCACACCCACGCCACCAACACACACAGATCCTGTGCGACCAACACCACACACACCACCACACACACACACCTCTGTACCAGCACACCCACACACGCTGTACACACACACACCACACAGCCTGATACCACCACCCACGTACACACACACACACAGACTCTTCTACCTGCAACACACACACCCGCACACACACACACACACACACACACACAGACTTCTCGTTCCTACACACACACACACACAACACACCACACACCCCACCCTTTGCAGGCGACTAGAAATCAAGAGAGAGCACACAGGCGAGCGGATTGGGCTGCTTTCGCCTGTGTGAGGCTGACTTGACTCCGCAACGCTTCTCATAATGCTGTGCCTAGCTCGCTTGGTCACAACTTTCGCAAGAGAGGGGCGGGCGGCCGCTTACCCCACACACACCCCTGCATGTTATGCCTGTGTACTACTCTTGTGTGTGTTGTGTTGTGTGTGTGTCTGTGTGTGTGTGATGTGGGAGGGGGCGGTTTTTGCTGTTTTAGTGTTTAGGTGTTCGATGGCTTGTGGCCATCATGTGTGTCCGTGTTTGTTTCTGTGTATTTCTGTGTGTGTTGCGTGATGTGTGTGTGTTGTGTTGTGTGCATGCCTGCATGTATGTGTGTCATGTTTGTGTCTGCATGCACGTTGTACGTCTGTCTGTGATTTCCGCGCGTGTTAGACTGCTATACATTACGTGTGTGTGGTTGTGTTAGATTGTGTTGTTGGTGTGTGTGGTGTGGAGGGTGCGCGCGTGGCTGTCCACGTCTGTCCGTAGCTAAGCCCCCCGAGCGCCGTGTCCTGAGATGACTCACCGCCGTGCGGTGCTTATCGCGTGTTCATCCCGCGGTTACCGCAGCGTTTTCACTGCCGGCGGGGCCCAGGGGCCTAGCTGGGAATTGTTAGGATGCGGGGCCTGGCTGCCCGTTGTGAGCATCACACGCTGACGTGTTCATAATGGAGCCGTCCGAGGCACACACATTCATAACGCGTGTCCGCGCACATTACCCACAGCCCTTTGACACTCTCCAAGTTGAACCGCGTGATTAATTTCGTCTACAAGGACTCTGTACGGCTCCGGTTATCTGTTACAGTTCGTCATTTAATACTCACCTCATTTTCGTCCAATGCCGGGGACCGCTATGCATTCTTTAGTTTGACATGGGGATATATGTGGTGTTGGTGTTGTGTGTTGCTGTGCTGTTGCCTATGGGCACTGCAGGGATCCAGGCAACACACGGATGGACCAAGAACTTGTGAAGATAGGTAGCGGCAGTTGGATTTTTCACCCACTTAAACCAAGCGACTTTATTTCCAGCGGAGAACTCGAGCGCACTAGTTAACCTTATCTTCTATCGCATGTCACTTCATGTACCGGACGGTAGGTGTTCCAACCATGCAAGTAACAAGACCCAACACGTTCAGGAGCAGTTTAGGCGTTCGGCGGCGTTCTTGCTCAGGGACACCTCGCACTTAGCTAGGAGCGGAGCCCGGGGTCCGGACTACCAGCGAACCTTTCTGTGCTAGACAACCGCTCTTACCTCCTGAGCTAACTGCCGCGCCCCACAATTGGAGGAAGTTAAACTTGTTTATTATGTGCAAAACTACCCACGTTTCAAAATTGGATGACAAAGCCGGTTGAAAAAAAGCTGTGGCACCAACGTTCCGCTTAAATGGCCAGCCGAAACCAGCAACACTGCATTTTGCTTATCATCAGTGTGCTATCGGCAGGTTTTGGCGATCACGATTGTGGAATTAAGGGCAAAATTGAATTTCCGAATCGGGGGGGACTCAATATTGAAGGCCAATTAAAGTAACAACATGTCTGTTTCACAGTTTCATTTATGTTCCCTTCCGAAAAGGCGAGGCCTTCACGAGTTAAGGCGCCCTTTGGATTGCTCATTATTTGTTTTTATCTTCACTATTGTGTGTTCCACTCGGCACGCCGGCATTTTATTGTCTTTCCCACCTGTTTTTGTCTGTTTGTCTCTTTTCTCTCTCTCTTTCTCATTCTCTGTCTTGTTTCCTTCTCTCTCTCCTCTCTCTCACTTCTCTCTTGTCCTTTCTCTTCTCTCTCTCTTTCTGAGTCTTTCCATTTCCTTTTACTCTTGCCACTGGTTATCTTTCTCAGCGGCATTGACTTGATTTGACAATCATGACGTGGGCGATTCGTTTTCCACGAGAGACAATTCGGCGCGGTTCGGACCTTGCGACAACACACCACCACCAAACACACACACACACACGCTTGAAACACGTACCCAGACTGGGGCTTCCGAGGTACGGGCGGGCTTGTTTTTTTTCTAAAACATCTGGTTGTAATCACCGGCAATTTGGTCTGTGGTTTAGGCACACATGACAGGCAGCCTACATTACACACACACACCCCCACACACCACCACCACATACATTCTACATCGAGAAACCTAAAGTAAATATCCCTGGCTGCACACACCACCACACACACAGTCCTCCGACCAGAGAAGGAGGCGTCTGAGGAAAAGGGCGACTGTGATTCACACCTGTCGTCCCCGCCTCCCTCTACACCGTTGCCTTTAACTTCCTGCGTTCTACTATTCCTGGATCTCCACGTTATCACCTTTCAAGTGTTTAATATGCTCTCTAGACGTTATATATATGTGTGTGTGTGTGAGCTGTGATGTTGTGACTCTACTGTTGTCTCGTGCACTGTGTGGTGTATGGTTGTGTTGTGTCGTGTGAGTCCTTGCTACCACGACCCTCCCCCAGGGGGGCCTCTTTTAGTGGCGTGTTGTCTCAGTTGAGTTGTGCCTGTTTACAGTCTTCCTTCGGGCCCGCGACTAAGCACAACCAACACACCCCCCCGCCCTCCCCCCCTACCAACCCAACCCCAACCCCCGGCCCCTGCCCCCTCCTCAGTCTGCACTGTTCAGCGGTTGGGTTTCGGACGGTTTTTTGGCGGCGGGCGGGTGTGGGTCCTTCGCGGCGGGGCGGTCGTCTCTCAGTGGGGAGGAGGAGGGAGGATTTGGGCCTCTTCTTGAGTAGTAGTAAGTAAATACGCGTTTTATTCACGGCGCCGGCGGCGGGCCCCTCTCCCGGCCCATGGGTTGGTTTAGATGGTGATGTTGAGTACATGCCCGTTTGTTCAGTGAGGAAAGTATCTGTTGCCCATATTTATGCTTCGCTATGCCTTGCTACGCTGTAACACTGGGCTACGGTGTGAGGCCTGGAGACCGCCATTTTATTAATGCGGACACACAAGAGTCACTTGTTGTAAGTGGGGAGGGGGGGGTGCGGGCGGGCGGGTTTTATGACACCTGTGCACTCAATTACTTACTGCCCGGAGTGTGTGTGTCTGTGTGTGTTTGTGTCTGTTTCTTCGGTTGTTTATGTGCTCGGTGTTTAGGCCATGGTGCATTTGTGTGCTTGCATGTCTATGTTTGTGTGTGTGTGCATGCAAGTGTGTGTGTCTGCATGTAAACGTGTGCACAGTGTGTTAGCGTGTACCTGTGTTCACAGCGTGTTAGGGTGTATCTGTGTGCACAGCGTGTTAGGGTGTATCTGTGTGCACAGTGTGTTAGTGTGTACCTGTGTGCGCAACATGTTAGCGCGTACCTGTGTGTGCAGTGTGTGTTAGCATGTACTCAGTGTGTTAGCGCGTACCTGTGTGTGCAGTGTGTGTTAGCGTGTACTCAGTGTGTTAGCGCGTACCTGTGTGTGCAGTGTGTGTTAGCGTGTACTCAGTGTGTTAGCGCGTACCTGTGTGTGCAGTGTGTGTTAGCGTGTACTCAGTGTGTTAGCGCGTACCTGTGTGTGCAGTGTGTGTTAGCGTGTACTCAGTGTGTTAGCGCGTACCTGTGTGTGCAGTGTGTGTTAGCGTGTACGCAGTGTGTCAGCGCGTACCTGTGTGTGCAGTGTGTGTTAGCGTGTACGCAGTGTGTTAGCGTGTACCTGTGTGTGCCCCAGACAGGGAGCTGAGGACCCTGGAGAGCTGCGTGGGCCCGTCATACACCTCCACCACGTCGTTGAGAGCGGTCTGGAAGTAGGCGAACTGGCTGAACACCACTGAAGAAGACACAGGGAGGAAACACACATCAGAGACATCGTCAGACCTTCCTCCGAGTTCTAATATCAGCGTTACAACCGCTGCTGTGGCTGCTATAACCAGGCACAGCAAGGCCACGAACGCAATACACTCACGAATTAACTGACGTGCGACCCACCCGGTATCATCAAGCAGACATTCACTCATCACACATCAGAAAAACAAAATGCCCGCCTGCCATATTGGCACGATTTGTTTCTGATTCATCACGAGCACACCGCGAGCACACATCACGAAATAACAATAAAATAGTGATTGCAGGGTAAGACGTGAGGCCCTGTAGGTGGGATGGTCGTGAGCAGCTGGTATCGGGATGGACTGATGAGAAGATAATGACAACAGAACAATGTTCAATGAATGAGCCCCTATAGGGCTAGGAGAACGCAGCCTCCTCACAGTAATACACACTGCAGTTTGATATTGATAAATCACAGTCACAGCCTAGTCAGTATGACACCAAGGAATATCAGAACGGCATATCACGCCAAGAAACCCACAGTCAGTATTGCATGTAGATCAATAAATCCGGGTCAGCTGGTGACTTGCCATTGGCTGGAAAGGGCTGCCAATCAACAGTCTGTTTGATAATATAGAGTGACTGAGGACCACACTTTGCATGATAGACCGTGCTACGCTATTTGTTGTTTAAAGGGGCCCTAATTGACCCTAATTGGTGTTGAGTGTGAAATTGTCATGTGACATAGTGACATCACAAGTGGGAGGCTGATCTATCCATCATTCATCTGGTTGGACACAGCCACTTGTGATGTCACTATGCCACAATGACAATTAGAGTCACATGAGAATCTGGAGAACGGCTAAATAGTGGCCCTTTAATCGCCACCCGGAACTCCTCCCTCCACCAGCGTGTCCGCCGCTCCCGTTCCCGGACGCAGTGCGCCTGGCC